>BQNB010062511.1:0-36050 GCA_026074375.1 Tanacetum coccineum | reverse complement strand
GTCCGGGGAGACAATGATAAATTAAAGCAAACTCCTACAAGAATGTCATCGGTGGTACAGAGTAGTTTGAAGAAAGAGATCTCAACATTGGGGGAGATTGTTAGCCTTAATTATATTAAGTCAAACAAGAATGTTATCGGTCTTATAAAGTCAAACTAGGTCTTGTATTGTAATAGGCTAGTCGGGTTCAACGGGCTTGGATTGTAATCTAATATTGTCCGTGTTTCGGGATCAAAGCCCAAGTTATGCCAAGCCCGGCCCAAGTTACAAGCCAACACGCCTACTAGAAAGGCTTGGGTATAAAAGAAACCCTCTCCACACATGGAGAGGGTGTTGGTTGCATTTGTCACACACTTGTAACTCACCATTCTCTCTCTTAATCTAACTTTCTTAGTTTTTTTCTCTCTCTCTTTTTCTTTCTTATTTCACCGGCTCACTTAGAGCTTATTTAGGGATTATTCGAGTTTGCTTATTAGTTGTGAAAGGATTATAAGACTAACATAAAAAATCAACGATAAATTAAATAATAGATTTTAAAACAAGCCAAACATTGAACTTTCATTAAGATGGATAATACCCGAGGGTATTAGCCCACAACCATTGTAATTATACAAGCGTAATCGAACAATTGAAAATCGAACAATTAAGAGAGTAAAAATTACACGATGTCTTCTATGGAATCGTGATCAATGCTTGACCTTGGTGGCTGATCTTCTCTTCTAAAATTCGTATTTAATAAGTATGGTATAAAGAATATGATATTGCACCCTGAAAACTCATTTTTGAGTCTTCTATTTATAGTGTCTAAAAAAGACTCGATACGCCGTATCTGGCAAGGTCGATACGACGTATTGGGTTATATTCCTTAGAGTGCGCACTACGTTCATAATAAATCAGTGATATCATTCCCAATTTACTTGATTTACTGTATCTTCGAATAGTTATCTTAATGGATACGGCATATTGGTATGTGCTTAATTACACATACCTTTTGCCTATAAAAACGTGCCTAAAATGACCAAAATATACCAAAAATACATTGTATTTGTGTGTTTTGTGATTTATGCTGTGCAGGTAACGGATATTCACTAAAGGACAAAAATTAAGCCAAAATAGACAAAACCGAGCACGGGAATAGAAAGAGCGTGAAAAGTCAAAAGTCAACCAAAAAGTCAACCAATTCAAAGTCAGAAGTCAAAGATGAAGCCAAAACCGAAGAAATACTTAATGGGCCAACCCGCACCCATTTAATGGGTCGGGGCAGCCCATTAAGCATTTATATCAAGACCTACATAAGCGTAAAGCTTAAAAAAGCCC
The DNA here is from genome assembly GCA_026074375.1 of Tanacetum coccineum. Taxonomy (NCBI): domain Eukaryota; kingdom Viridiplantae; phylum Streptophyta; class Magnoliopsida; order Asterales; family Asteraceae; genus Tanacetum; species Tanacetum coccineum. The sequence goes on along the minus strand of BQNB010062511.1, from coordinate 34,733 downwards.
AATCATTATACACTGCCCAACATTAAGCCCAAAACACTTAACCATTAACCCCGTTAGCCCACAAAACCATACAAGCTTTTACATCGTTAGTCCCTAAGGACTAACGTTGCCAGTCCTTAAGGACTAACAATGTTAGTCCCTAATCACTAACACCATTACCCCTTCCCTTAACCACCGTTACCCTATTCACCCAAAATATAATTTCCCGCCCCACTATTCACCATCCCTCTCACCTCGACCTCTGCTCCAACAAACAAACCCATCACTTTAACCCCACATCACCAATAACAAAAATCCACCTTGACAATCCTAAGCTTTCCCACTCATCCAAGGGATGAAGACAAGAATTCAAGGGCTAAGATGATAGGAAATAGTGAGGCACTCGAAATGAAGGGCTATGATGACTTGAAGACTACTCTCACACAACTAGCACACCTGCTATCTTACTCACATAACTAGCACAACTAAAAGGGCAAGACTTGAAGTATTTTAATATAAATAGGACCCTTGTAGCCATTGATAAGGCATCTAGTTATTACTTTTCAGCTTATTTAGTTAACTTTTAGCTCATTGTCTTTAAAATTCAAGCATTGTAACTGTTTTTAAGAATTAATGAAAAGTTAAGAAGTTTTATGTTTAAATTCTATGTTTTCTTTAATGTTCATGTTCCATTGTTTAAAAAAGTATTTATAATCCTTTATAAGCTGTAAATTTACTTATTTAAGTTGTTTACTTAAGCACTATAAACTGTTCCATAGTTTATAGTGTTTAAGCCTTTTTTCACTCAAAATCACTCAAAAGGCTCTATTGGAAGATAAGCCAGATTTGGAAGGGCTTATTTCTTTTCACTAGTTTGTCTTTGACAAGCTAGAGCTTGTAGATCAGCTTATTTGCCCTGTTTTAAGCAAGGGTTTTGTAAGTTTCTCTATTTTTCATGTTTTTAGCTTAAACTGCCAACTGCTTATTTGCTTATTTTTACTGCTTATCTTTTAGTTTTAATTGCTTATATGTGCTTATTATACCTTAATCTTCATCTGTTTTGAGTTTTCTTACGTGTCCTTAACCTGTTTAAGCTTAAAAATGATATTTAGGAACTTAAAGGGGTGTTTGGCAAAGACAGCACTAACCCATGTTAGTGCTGTTTAAGCCATATTGACCCATTTGTGTACTTTGAATATCAATTTAGTAGGATTTTAATCTGTTTATTGTAGTTGTTTAAGGTCAAAATTATGTTTTAAGGATTTGTGAATTTGAACTTTAATTATGTGGTGTTATATAATCTTAGCAACTGCTCATCTTGAATGCTTTGTCTATTGAAAGGTAACTCCATACTTACTTCTTTGTTGGTGTTTAAAATGTAGTATGATAGAATTTAGTATAAGTGTGCATTTGCATTTGTGCTTTAGTTTAAATCTGTCATAGTTTTCTTAGTTTTCTTTTCAAAGTATAAGTCCTTTTTCATTATCAAATTTACGTTAAAATAGTTTTTAGAATCTGAATTTAAGAGCATAAGCTCATTGGTGGGTAATCTAAATCTGTTTCAACTTATTTCATAGTTTAAACTTATTTTTCTAGCTTAAAAATAGGGCTGCACTTAGGCCTTTTGTCTTTTATAAAAATTTGAAAAAACCCAAAACAGCCTGAACAACCATTTTCATTCAGCTTTTTCACAGCTCATTTGATTTTCAAAATGCTTTTTAATTGCTGATTCAAATAGCTTATTGTATAAGCTTTAAAGTTTGATAAGTCCCTAAGCCATAAGGATCCATTTCCTAGCTTAAAAATAAGCTAGAAAGTGCCCTTGTAGGCTGTTTGGTTAGTAGGTTTTGGCTTAACTGCTTATTAGCTTATTTGAGCTTTTTAGCTGTTAGGATTGCTTAATTTGTGCTTAGATTGCTTAATGTTTAGGTTAAGTTCCTTTAGCTTATTTTAACTTGTTGACTTATTTAATGCTTATTAGCATTTTTTTATGTAGAAATTTAAGTATAAAAGCCTTTAGTAACCTATCATTTAAGCTTAGTTTTAGCTACATGTAGCTATTTTTTTTGTAAGTGCTTATTAGGGTTAGGGTATCATTTGTTTTTAGCTTGTTAGTTTCCATGTTAACTTATTTAGTCTAAAAAGGCCAAAAAGTTTAAGCTAAAAGTCATTTAGTTAGAAAAGTCTTAACTGTCACTTTTAGGAGCTTATTTCTAGCTTATTTTAGGTTTTAATAAAAAGTCATTTCACAAAAAGTCCTTGTTTTTAGCTTATCTAAAAAGATGTTTAAAATTTTTTGCAAAATAAAAATACTTGGGAAGAAAGAGAAGTCAAGGTGAGCAAGGCTCGAACCTGAGACATCTCCCTCACTCAACCAAGTATTTTAAAACACCACACACCACCACTCTGCCCTTGGATCTTTTGCATTATAACCTCCACTTACTTTTCTTTTATACACTTTTTAGCCTATTTTAGTTATAAGCCATTTTCTGCTTATTACAGCTTATTGCAATAAGCTGTTTCACCCACCTTATTTTTCTTAGATTTTAATTAGTTCAAAGTACTTTTCATGAATTTTTCAGATTTTTCCGAATTAGTTTAATATTTTTAATTAATTCTTTTTATTAAATCCATTTTTAATTCATAATAAATAAATTAAAAGTAAAAAAAACATAATCTTTTTTTAAAATTTTCTTATCATTAGGATTTATAAAAATTAAATTTTCATTTGTAGGGTTAAAATTTTAGAATTTGGTTTTTTAAAGAACGGGATTTGAATCCCGTTATCATTTTTAGTGTTTTAGCTTTAATTGCTTATCGTTTTTAATGTGCCTTTACTTGTTTTAGCATTTTAGTTATAGAAATAGAAAACCTAATCAAATTTGTGATATTCAAGCATTGTTTAACAAACGTTACCTCGATTTTCAAATTCGCACCTCGTCGGGACACGACCCGGGAAGGTTTTTAGGGATTTTACTTTGGTCAAAAGTAATTTCCTTTTAAAAGCCTCACGGAATTCTTATTATTGATACTTTGTTAATTCTTATATTATATATATTTATATTTATATTTATATATATAGTAAAGGTATTATTTTAAAGAATCAATTTTTGGCGCCGCTGCTAGGGAGGTTATGAAACGATTATTCTTACGTTTAAGATTAGCTTTAAAGACCATTCTCGTAAGTTATTATCTTATTTTGTTAATATATAAGATACAAAAATACAAAAATATTTTATTTTCTTGATTTTCTTTTTCATTATATAAAAACACAAAAATCATTATAAATACTTTTCCTAAAGTATTTTGCAATACCAAAAAAATTGAAAAAACCAACAAAATAAATCGTGTTGTTAATCGTTATAATCGGCTCACCTTTGAATTACAAACTATAAGGGGGGGTATAAGGAGGCTAATCCTAGGAACAAAGGCCCTAAAAGGAAGAACGCTTTTAAATCGCTCCGGCATGCTAATTCCTTCCAATCTCTTGTGAGTAATTTAAAGAGCTACCGTGGACTTTTAACTTCCGATTACCAAAAATATTGTGTTTTATTCATAATTAGTGCATGCGCACTCGTTCTCAAACCCGTAACCGTCCTCAACAACAAGTCCCACCAAATATTGAACCATTTAATCTTGAAGAACCTATTGAAAATCAAGCTCCTCTCGTAGTTACGATGGCCGATCAACGTACTATAGCGCAATTGCTCCAAGCACCCACCGCGGGTTACGAGGATGCAATCGTTGTTCCCGCGATCACCGCGGACAACTTTGAGCTTAAGCATGGTTTGCTCACTCTTGTGAAAAATAAACCATTTTGCGGACTTAATAAAGAAGATCCTCATGCTCACATTCGATATTTCAACAAGATCACTTCTACGTTGAAGTTCCCAAATGTTTTGAATACGTCGATTAAGCTTATGCTTTTTCTATTTTCCCTCAGGGGGCCCCCGATTTGCTTGAAAAAGAACCCCCTCGATCGATTCTTACTTGGGATGATCTTGTTTCAAAGTTTATCAACCAATTTTTCCCTCCCTCCAAAACAACAAACCTTCGAAATGAAATCACCAATTTCCAACAACGTTTTGATGAATCTTTTAGTGAGGCATGGGACCGATTCAAGGATCTCCTTCGTGCATGCCCACATCATGGTTTCTCGGAATTACATCAACTCGATACTTTCTACAATGCTTTGAAATTCTAAATGAACGAAGATTCGTTGAATTCCGCCGGGTGGTAATTTTTTGGACAAAATGCCTCGAGATTGCTTAGCCATCATCGAGAGCAAATCCAAAGTTCGTTATTCACGAAACAAAGCGATTGTTTCCAAAGTGAGTACGAGCTCTTCTACCCCCGGTGTTTCACCCGATGTTGCCGAACTTAAAGATATGGTGAGAGCCTTGCTTCTCGATAAGAAAAACCAATCCCAAGCTCCCGCTACCGTAAAAGCGGTCGAGGAAAGTTGTGTAACTTGCGGTGGTGCTCATTCTTACCGTAATTGTCCCGCCACCGATGGCAACATTTATCGTGACAATATTCAAGAATACGTTTCACAAGCCGCCGCGGTTAACTACAACCAAGGAAATACCGGTTACCGTCCTCCGATGGTTGCAAATCAAATTCGACCTCCCGGTTTTCCTCCCGTTCAAAACAATCAAAACAATCAAAGAAATAATCAAAACCATTACAATCAAAACCGAGGGAATAATTACAACCCAAGGTCCTATTTATCAACCCCCGACTTACCAAGCTCTGGCTTACCAAGCTCCGACTCCTCAAACACAAGGTGTGTCAAAGGATGACTTTCAAAACTACATCAAAGCTAATGATGCGGTTATGAAAAATATGCAAGACCAAAACCAAAACATGCAAAAACAAATGGCCAATTTAACGGAGATGCTTACCAAATTCATGAATGCCAATTCTGCCTCTACTTTGGGCTCGGGTTCTCTTCCTAGCAACATCGTTGCTAACCCGAGAGGTGATATGAAAGCCATCACCACCCAAAGTGGAGTTTCTTATGATGGACCTCAAGTTTTACCTTCGCCTTCTTCTCTTCTTAAGGTGGTGGAACACGAACCCGAGGTGACAAAGCATACGGTGCAACCAAGCACCAAAAACATCCAACCTCCGGAGGTCCAAACCCAAATTGATGAGCCCGTTGTTGCTCCAAAGACTAAACCGACCATACCTTATCCTTCAAGGATTAACAAGGAGAACTCTGAAAAAAGACCTATCATTTTTAGCTTGAATTAATGGAAATTGGTTTTAATGTTTAGGAATCTTCACTTCGAGCTAAGTTTCGCGGATGCTCTACTACACATGCCTAAATTTGCACCAATGTTTAGAAAGCTTCTCAATAACAAAGATAAGATAATTGACTTAATCAAAATACCGGTGAATGAGAATTGCTTGGCGGTTATCCTCAAAAAGTTTCCCGAAAAACTTGTAATCTCAGTTAGATTATCTTATACCTGTGAGATTTTCCGGAGAAGGATGAATGCTTACCTTGCCAATCCGGTGCAATGCATCAACCTAATGCCTCTTTCCGAAGGGAAAAGCTAAATCTCCCGGATTTGACCAAAACCCGAATGATACTTGAACTTGCCGACCGAACGATTTCTACTCCAACTGACATCGCCGAGGATGTTTTGGTGAAAGTTGGAACATTTCTCTTTCTGGCCGACTTTGTTATCGTGGATTATATTGCCGATCCTCGGGTTCCTTTGATTCTCGGGAGACCTTTCTTGAGGACGACACGAGCTTTGATTGATGTTCACGGTCAACAATTGACCCTTTGACATGATAACCAATCCATAACATTCAAAGTTGGTGATACTAAGACATTCTCCTACAATACTATTGAATCGGTTAACCGAGTCGATGTTATCGATGTAGCTTGTAAGGAGTTTGCTCAAGAAGTACTTGGATTTTTGAACATTTTCAAGATGCAACCACCCAACTTTGGAACCAATCCTTTCTACTTCTCCCACCTCTCTCACTCCTTTTGAGGGAGGTGACTTCATTTTGGAAGAAATCGAAGCTTGTCTTACTAGCGAATCAATTCCACCGGGAATTGATGATGCCGACTTCGATCTAAAAGAAGACCTTCTCACCCTTTTGGAACCAATCCTCTTTACTTCTCCCCCCTCTCTCACTCCTTTTGAGGGAGGTGACTTCATTTTAGAAGAGATCGAACCTTCTAGTGATGAACTCCCCGAGCTTGAGCTCAAAGACTTACCACCTCATCTTGAGTACTCGTTTTTGGAGGGTACCGATAAATTACCCGTCATAATCACTAAAGACTTAAAAGATGAGGACAAGACCGCTCTTCTTAAGGTTCTTAGATCACATAAGCATGCCATAGCTTGGAAGATGTTGGATATTAAGGAAATAAATCTGAAGTTTTGTACTCATAAGATTTTTATAAAAGATAATGTTAAACCCACGGTCCAACATCAAAGATGGGTTAACCCAAAAATTCACGAGGTTATCAAGAAAGAAGTTATCAAACTTCTTGAAGCCGGATTAATTTATCCCATCTCCGATAGCCAGTGGGTTAGCCCCGTCCATTGTATGCCCAAGAAAGGTGGTATAACCGTAATTGAAAATGATGATAATGAATTGATACCTACTCGATTAATTACGGGATGGCGTGTATGCATTGACTACCAAAAGTTAAATGATACCACCCGTAAAGATCATTTCCCATTACCGTTATTGGACCAAATGCTTGAGAGACTCGCGGGAAACGAATACTATTGTTTTATAGATGGTTTCTCGGGTTACTTTCAAATACTAATTGACCCAAAGGACCAAGAGAAGACCGCCTTCACTTGCCCTTATGGAACTTTTGCCTACCGACGCATGCCTTTCGGCTTTTGTAATGCTTCGGGCACGTTTCAAAGGTGCATGATGGCCATTTTCCACGACATGATCGAGGAAACAATGGATGTCTTCATGGATGATTTCTTGGTCTTTGGGGATTCTTTCTCTTCATGCCTCTCCCATTTAAACAAAATGCTCAAATGGTGTGAAGACATCAATCTTGTTCTAAATTGGGAGAAATGCCATTTCATGGTAAAAGAAGGCATTGTTCTTGGACATAAAATTTCAAAGTCCGAGATTGAGGTCGACAAAGCTAAAGTTGATGTTATAGCTAAACTCCCTCATCCGACTTCCGTTAAAGGCATTCAAAGTTTTTAGGTCACGCCGGGTTTTATCGTCGATTTATTCAAGATTTTTCAAAAATCGCCCGGCCGATGACCCATCTTCTTGAAAAAGATACCCCTTTTTATCTTCTCAAAAGAATGTGTTGAATCGTTTAATATACTTAAGAAGAAATTTACCGAAGCACCAATTCTTGTTGCCCCCGATTGGGACCAACCATTTGAGATTATGTGTGATGCTAGTGACTTTGCGGTAAGTGCGGTCTTGGGGAAACGTAAGACCAAACATTTTCAACCGATACACTATGCAAGCAAGACTATGACCGACACTCAAGCTCATTATACTACTACAGAAAAAGAGCTTTTAGCCGTAGTGTATGCTTTCGAGAAATTTTGGCCATATCTTGTCTTGTCGAAAACAATAGTGTATACGGACCACTCGGCTCTTAAGTATCTTCTCGCTAAACAAGATGCTAAACCGAGATTGCTTGGTTGGATTCTCCTACTCCAAGAATTTGATGTCATTATCCATGATAAAAAAGGAGCGGAGAATCTAGCGGCCGACCACTTGTCTAGATTGGAGAACCCCTACCAAAGTGAGCTCGAGAAAAAGGAAATTACGGAAACATTTCCTCTTGAGACACTTGGTATGGTGACTTTTTCTGGTGATGCTAGTACCCCATGGTTTGCCGACTTTGCAAATTACCATGCGGTGAATTTTGTTGTTAAAGGGATGTCGTCCAAACAAAAGAAGAAATTTTTCAAAGACGTTAAGCATTATTTTTAGGACGACGCCTATTTGTTTAAGATTTATGCGGATCAAGTGATTCGGCGGTGTGTTTTTGGCCAAGAAGCCCATGATATCCTCATGGCTTGCCATGATGGTCCCACCAGTGGACATCACGGTGCCAACTACACCGCTAAAAAGTCTTTGATTCGGGATTTTATTGGCCGACTATTTACCGAGATGCCCATGACTTGGTCACACGGTGTGACGCTTGTCAACGTCAAGGAAAAATCTCACAAAGGGATAAAATGCCACAAAATGCAATACAAGTTTGTGAGATCTTTGACGTGTAGGGCATCGACTTCATGGGCCCGTTCTCGTCTTCACGAGGGGGATAAGTATATACTTGTGACCGTCTATTATTTGTCAAAATGGGTTAAAGCGAAAGCGCTCCCCACCAATGACGCCCGAGTTGTTTGCAAATTTTTAAAATCTCTCTTCACCCGATTTGGGACCCCTCGTGCTATCATTAGTGATCGCGGTACCCATTTTTGCAATGACCAATTTGCAAAGGTCATGCTTAAATACAGATTTACTCATCGTCTCTCCACTGCGTATCACCCATAACCAAGTGGGCAAGTTGAGGTTTCAAATCGTGGTTTGAAACGCATTCTGGAAAGGACCGTAGGCAAAAATCGTGCTTCATGGTCCGATAAGTTAGATGATGCATTATAGGCCTTCCGTACCGCATTCAAGACACCCATCGGGTGCACTCCTTACAAGCTAGTGTACGAAAAGGCGTGTCATCTACCTATCGAGCTTGAGCACAAGGCCTATTGGGCATTGAAACATTGTAATTTTGACCTCAAGACCGCGGGTGATCACCAAAAAGTTCAAATGAATGAATTAAATGAACTTCGTGATCAAGCGTATAAGAACTCTTTGATCTACAAAGAGAAGACAAAGGGGATCCATGACTCCAAGATCAAGAACCGCGTTTTCAACGTTGGTGATCGAGTCCTCCTCTTTAATTCTAGATTAAAGATTTTCTCGGGCAAGCTTAAGACCCGCTGGACTAGACCATTCACCGTTACATAAGTATTTTCATATGGCACCGTCGAGTTATCTCAAACCAACAGGACAAACTTCAAGGTGAATGGTCATCGAATTAAACACTACTTTGGAGGGGACATACCACCGATGGTTGTCCCGGATCTCCAAACCTTCCCCATGGACAACTAAATTAGGGGTCGAGTCGAGCTTGTGACTCGGTTAACAAAAACAAGGCGCTTCGTGGGTGGCAACCCATGCTTATCCTAATATATTTATATAGTAGTAATGAATAAGTATGTTGTGAGGAGGCTCGCCTCTTCCTTTCTCGTGTGCTTTGTGTTTTTGTTGTATGTCCAGGATTGCCCCGGATTTTAAAGCCTCTCGTGCTCGTGGTTTTGTCCTTCATTCACTCGAGCTTCAATCCTCAGCTTCATTTGGGAATCCAATATCCAATCGAGCATGATTATGGATATCCATATCCTCTCCTCTATCTCTATCTGACAACGTTTATCTTTATGCATACTTAATAAATGGCTTTAGATTTACGTAGAGACCCTTCTTAAAACATTAAGGACAATGTTCAATTCTAGTATGGGGGGATCTATCGATTTGATTGTACCTGCAGTCGTTGTTTTCACGTAATCCCGTTTTTACCACCAAAATACCAAAAAAATGAAAAAATTTAAAAATTTTCAAAAATAAAATAAGTGTTTTATCACAATGTTGACTTTCCTTGCTGGTAGAGCAGCGCGTGCAGAGCGAATTTTTGACTCATCGAGCGTGTTAGCTCTAGCTTGCCCTTAACTTTAGACTAAGCATTCGCGGATCTTTTTATTAAAGATTTTAAATTTGCGAAGAACGAGAACTGATAGAGTTTAATTATGAGTTAGAAGCTAAAACAAGGATTAATTGGAAATCTTAAGACTCATCAAGTGTATTTTTGTGCTTTTCTCTCCCATAAGCTTCTAACCGGACTAATAATACGTGCTCTCTGACTCTTCGAAAATTAAACTTAAATCAACAGACTTTTGAAGTAAGGGTCGATATCATAAAATTTTAGTTCAAATTTATACTTAAATTTTCTAAAAAGAAAATTTCTCTATATCATGGTAATATAAAGTGTAAAAAAAAGATGAAAAATGAGGTAATAATAATAATAAAAACCGTGGGATAATAAAAGTTTACTGCATCTTGTCGGCTCACAACCGATGTTGCAATCTTCTAAATAAGGCACATAGCAATTATCCGAGACTGATAAAAGTTTGTTGCATCTTGCCGGCTCACAACCGATGTTGCAGCCTTCTAAAAGGTCGACAATTTCCTTAGTTTAAAGGATGAATAATTATATTAAGTGTAATATAAATGTGATTTAATAAATATAGGGAAAATCTCTTTTTCTGACATTTAAATATGCTTTTGAACTAAGACTATTTCGTTTTAAGTTGTGATTTTATTTATATATGGGAAATCCAAGGGTGTTGAAACCGAAGGTCTGTGAGTCCCAATACTAGTCTCTGTCGGGTGTCAAAAGCCTGGTCACTTAGCCGCAAGGTTGGGATGTGCCGAGACGAAAGTCACTACATGGGATGATCTCGCCTTCAAACTCATTACTTTTGGGTGGAACGTGAAGCATAGAAATTTTGCAAAACGGTTGATCCATGGTTGAAATTCGAAATAAGCACATTCACATAAGATATAATAATTGTCAGGAGCGAAAAGTTTCACAAGGTACAAGTATGAGTAGTGTTAGCATCTTAACTTATATTTAATGGTGATTTCGTTTTTGAGCTTGGTTTGGGACGAGTGAAAAGTTGGGGACGATGAATTTATCCTTTTTGGGCATTTTAGGATTTAAATGCATCTTATTCCGTGACCCTAAAGTTATGAAAATAACAAAAGTCCAAACATTCTAGTTAGTTGCTAAAAAGAAAAGTATAAAAACAATGAGAAAAAGGAAAAATACAAAAATATGTGTCGAAATAATTATGAATATTTAAAAATGGTCAAAACGAGGCTTTTCAAAACTTATGAGTCTTTAATTCCCTTTGATGAACACTTAGCTACTTTTTGAGGTAATTAGTCGAGGGGGGTTGAGATTCTTAGTTTTTTAAGTGTTTACTTATGGCATTGCGTGAGGGCATGACAATAGTTTAGTATGGGAGATTTTGGTATGTGCTTAATTACACATACCTTTTGCCTATAAAAACGTGCCTAAAATGACCAAAATATACCAAAAATACATTGTATTTGTGTGTTTTGTGATTTATGATGTGCAGGTAACGGATATTCACTAAAGGACAAAAATTAAGTGAAAACGGACAAAACCGAGCACGAGAATAGAAAGAGCATGAAATTTAAAAGTTAACCAAGTCAAAGTCAAACATCAAAGACGAAGCCAAAACCGAAGAAATACTTAATGGGCCAACCCGCACACATCCAATGGGCCGGGGCAGCCTATTAAGTATTTATATCAAGACTTACATAAGCTTAAAGCTTAAAAAAGCCCAATCAATATACCCGGCCCAACATTAAGCCTAAAACACTTAACCATTAACCCCGTTAGCCCATATCATTCTTAAGACTTAGGCGGGTCATCATCCTAAGACCTAGACACAATTAAGCCTGTCATAATTAACGCGTCCGCATAAAGCATCCTTTAGTTTAATTATAATCTATCTTAGGGAATCAGAGCAGTGGTGATCCTGTTAAAACCCTAGCCCAACGGGACTTTACCTACTTATTATTTGACGGTGTTTTATATACTGGTAGTCCACTTTTCAAATCTTTATCAGCTAATTAAGAACATGATTGCTGAAACATAAACGGGTCACCTACCAGTCCAACCAAGCTCATAATTTAAAGACAAAGACATAACGTTATTTGTGATCCTATTGGTCCAGTAATATAAAACATAATATGGAGAGCTATCCTGGTATCTATATTACTTTTTAGGAATCACTAGACCCAGTTGAATGATAGGTCGCATATTCAAACACATAAACAAGTATGAGGTGATAAACATAATTAAACAATCAACGATAAATTAAATAATCTATTTTAAAACAAACCAAACATTGAACTTTCATTAAGATGGATAATACCCGAGGGTATTAGCCCACAACCATTGTAATTATACAAGCGTAATCGAACAATTGAAAATCGAACAATTAAAAGAGTAAAAATTACACGATGTCTTCTATGGATTCGTGATCAATGCTTGACCTTGGTGGCTGATCTTCTCTTCTAAAATTCGTCTTTAATGAGTATGGTATAAAGGATATGATATTGCACCCTGAAAACGCATTTTTAAGTCTTCTATTTATAGTGTCTGAAAAAGACTCGATACACCATATCTGGCAAGGTCGATACGACGTATTGGGCTGGATTCCTTAGAGTGCGTGCTACATTCATAATAAATTAGTGATATCATTCCCAATTTACTTGATTTACTGTATCTTTGAATAGTTATCTTAACGGATATTGCGTATGGGTATGTGCTTAATTACACATACCTTTTGCCTATAAAAACATGCCTAAAATGACCAAAATATATCAAAAATACATTGTATTTGTGTGTTTTGTGATTTATGCTGTGTAGGTAATGGATATTCACTAAAGGACAAAAATCAAGCCAAAACAGACAAAACCGAGCACGGTAATTGAAAGAGCGTGAAAAGTCAAAAAGTCAACCAAAAAGTCAACCAAGTCAAAGTTAAAAGTCAAAGACGAAGCCGAAACCGAAGAAATATTTAATTGACCAACCCGCACTCATCCAATGGGCTGGGGCAGCCCATTAAGCATTTATATCAAGACTTACGTAAGCTTAAAGCTTAAAAAAGCCCAATCATTATACCCGGCCCAACATTAAGCCCAAAACACTTAACCATTAACCCCGTTAGCCCACAACACCATACAAGCTTTTACATCGTTAGTCCCTAAGGACTAACACTGCTAGTCCTTAAGGACTAACAATGTTAGTACCTAACCACTAACACCATTACCCCTTCCCTTAACCACCGTTACCCTGTTCACCCAAATTATAATTTCCCGCCCCACTATTCACCATCCCTCTCACCTCGACCTCTGCTCCAACAAACAAACCCATCACTTTCATAACAAACCCCACACCGCAAACCAACAATTCCACCTTGGCAATCCTCTCAATTTTCATTTGATGATGGGACAAAGACAAGGATTCGATGGCTGTGATGATAGAACTTGGAGACCAAGAAAATTGGATGGCCTAGATGAAGGTTTCGAGATGAAGGTTTCGAGCTCTCTCACATAAGAAACACACTCATAATCCCTCTCACTAAAGAAACACACATTGAAGGCCCAAGACTTTGATATTTCTTCTATAAATAGGGACTTTTGTAAGCCCTAAGAGGCATCTAGTTTACTTTGAGCAGCTTATTTTTACTTAATGTCATTTTTATTTTTTCCAAGTCTTGTAATCTTTTTCAAGTTTAATGAAAGTTTGAAGTGTTTCATGTTTTAAAAATCTGCTTTTAAGTTTAAGTTCTTATTATTCTAAAGTCTTTGTTAAGCTCTCAAAAGGTTTTTAATACTGCATTATAAGCTGTTTATGACTTAAACTTTTTAGAACTTCCCAAAGTGTTAAGAAGTTTAAGTCTGTTTTCACCAAAATCACTAAAATATCAAGTTTATGCAAGAATTTCTGGAGGATGGTAAATCTTCGATGGCAATGGTTTAGTGCTTATGTGGATAAGCTATAGGATTGTTTAGAAAGTGATTTGGGTCTTTGAATCATAATCAAAAGATCAGGATAACTTGTGAGTTTCATTTTACATTTTTTGTCAAAAAGTGCTTATTTACTGTTTGTTGAATTAAACTGCTTATCTCTGCTTATTTATTGTTACTATCTGTTTATTTATGTTTGTTTATGATGTTTAGTTCTTGTTTTGCTTAGTTTATAGTTTGAATCTCAAAATTGCAAGTTTTAGCTAAAATTTGTCTTAAATAGGTCATAAGTTAGCACAATCTGCTAACTTATTAATCTGGCTTATTTGGTCATTAAAAGTTGTTCATTAGGGTAAAAACTAGTTTCTTAACATCTGGTCTTGCTTATTAGTGCTTAAAATCTGAATTTAAAAGCTTTAAAATGGTTTTTGAAATCTTAAAGGGGTGTTTGGCTAGAACAATACTAACCCATGGTTAGTATTGTTTGATCCCATTTGACCCATTTGGATACTTTGAACATCATTCTTGTGATCTTTAAGTCTGTTTTAAGCTTTTGTTTAAGTTTAAATTTGAGTTTTAAGATATTGTGTATGCATAATATGAATCTGTGGTGTTTTTATCTTTTGAAGTTGCATACTCTTTAATTTTGAGTTTTGATTAAGTTTGAGTGCTCAAATATGTTTCATTTAGTGTTTTAGATGCTTGCAATATCTGGTTAAAAAGTTTAAGTCACTATTTCATTGTATGCAAGCTTTTCTTAAAATCTGTCAATGTTTTCAAGTGTTAATTTCAAAGTTTAAAACCCAATTTTCATCCTCAATTTTAGATTAGTTAAGGTTAGTTTTAGGTTTTGTAATTGATAGCATAGTTAGTTTGTAGTATAGAGTACATCTGATTGAGCTTATTTTAGATTTTAAAACTCTTTTTCTACCTTAAATTTAGGCCTGCAATAAGCCATTTTGTCTTTTAAAAATTTTGAAAAACTCAGCACAAACTAAGTAAAACAGCTTTTTCATAATCCTTTTAAACAGCTTATTTGATTTTCAAACTCCTTTTTCTTTGTTGATTATTGTAGCTTTTAGGATAAGCTTGCTCTGCTTAAAATTAAGCTAGAAAATTGCCTTTTATAGGCTGTTTGGTTACTGGTTTTGAGAAATAAGCCCATTTGATGTTTTGTGCTTATGGACTTCTAGGATTGCTTATTCTGAGTATATTTGAGCTTATTAGGTTAGGATTAGTCATTATTAGCTTATTTAGTTTAGGTTAGAGCCTATTTAAGCTTATTAGCACTTTTAGTTTAGAAATTTAAGTTAAAAGCCTTTGGGTAATTATGTCATTTTAAGCTTAGTTTAGCTCATCTTATTTGCTTATTTTTGTTCCATAGTACTCATTAGGTATAGCTTATTGCCTGTTGTTAGCTTATTTGCTTTTTCATTAGCTTTTTAAGTCTAAAAAATGCTTAACGGTTAGCCTTTTAACCCTTAGTTAAAAAAACCAAGTACTGTCACTTTTAAGAGCTTATTTCCAGCTTATTCTAGGTTTTTATAAAAAGTCATTTTAAAAAAGTTTCTTATTTTTAGGTCCTTAAGCTTTTTCATAAAAAAAAGTTTGCAAAAATAAAAACCAGGGAAAGTGGGAAGCCCAAGGTGAGCAAGGCTCGAACACTGGACCTCTACCACCCTCAACCTGATTTTAACACCACCACACACAACCATCCTGCCCTTGGGTCTTTTGCGTTATAACTCCACTTTACTTTTCTTTTATACACATTTTAGCCTTTTAAGCTATAATCCCTTTTCTGCTTATTTTGAGCTTATTTCAATAAGCTGTTGAACCCAGCTTATTTTTCTTAGATTTAGCTTACTGCAAAGTACTTTTCACAAATTTTTCAGAATTTTCCAAATTAGTTTAGTCTTTTTTATTAATTTTTTTAGATTAAATCCGTTTTTGATTCATAATAAATAATATAAAAGTCAAAAAAATATAATTTTTAATTTTTTTTTTATCATTTAAGATTTATAAAAATTAAATTTTCATTTGTAGGGTTAAAATTTTAGAATTTAGTTTTTTAAAGAACGGGTTTTGATTCCCGTTATCGTTTTTAGGTTTAAACCTTTATTTGCTTTCGTTTTTAGCGTGCCTTTACTTGTTTTAGCATATTATTAGTAGAAATAGATAACCAAATCCAATTTGTGATATTCAAGCATTGTTCCACAAACGTTACCTCGATTTTCAAATTCGTACCTCGTCGGGACACGACCCGGGAAGGTTTTTTTTAGGATTTTACTTTGGTCAAAAGTAATTTTCCTTCTTAAAAGCCTCTTGGAATTCTTATTATTGATATTTTCGGACTACTTATTATATATTTATATTTATATTATATATATAGTAAGAAATCGAAAAACCACGTATGTAGACAGGAGGGATACACCGTATTGGGAATTAGTCAAACGCGTTTTCTTGTGAAGTTAGGCGCTGATACGCCGTATATTTTTTGTTGGATACGGCGTATTGGTCAGAAATCAGCAGTCTTCAAATATCTTCGTTTTAGCTCCAATTTATGCGCCTTTTAGCTTGTCTTCACAAAACACTCCTGAATTACTGCATTTATCAATTTTAAAGCAATTAAGTACTAAATTATGCAATAATTATATAGAAGTGGGCAAAACAGATGGGATAAATGATATAATAAAGTGAAGTTATTTGATGTCATCAAATATCCCCCTACTTGTCCTCAAGTAGACTTTAGAAAAAGTTTTAGTTTATGAAAATGTGTCCCAACCGAAGTTTAGGATTTTCCGTTTAAGCATCGTTTTGTCCTAATCACCTGTACATAACCAAGCTCCTCACGAAATATGGAAATGAAAAACACTCAGATCACTCAACTAATCTAGGGTGCAACATTTAAGTAGTACGCTCAATTGCTCGGTCGTGATTAGCTTCGTATCATAAGCTTGGCAAGGATACACATCTCCACCGCTAAAGCTAAGGAGAAACAAGTCAAAAGCTAAATTGGGTTAAGAAGGCTTAGGGTTGATCATTCAACAATCTTTCACCATAAGTACCACACCAACAAGGCAGTTGTATCGTACATACACGGCCGTAACGACGGAATAGACACATACAATCCGATCACATCCCTGTTCGTGTTTAACCAGCGGTTAGGATGAAGAATGATATAGGGTAGGGAGCTTCTAACTTTCACCGAAAGTCGTCATCCAACAAGGCAGCTGAGACATGCATACATGGCCGTAACGACGGAATAGACATGCATGCTCGAACAAGTCCTCGTTCGAGTGGACATTAAGGTTAGTTGCTAGGAAAGGGAAGTAAAATGGGTGTTAAACAAAATTCACAAAACAAATAGATTAAAGCCAACAAATAAGGTACGGTTGCTAGTAACTTTCCCCCGACCGTTCCATGACAAAGACTCAAACAAATAGACAAACGCCTCGATCACAAAAATGACAAAGACAACCTAAGTTGGCGTTCTCATAAACGTCAACTTCCCTTACATCCCGCTCTTTACAAACTTTTACAGAATAAGTGGTGATATCGGCCACTTTTTACAAGACTTTACATCGTTGATTTTTGTATCGTATCAACGAATAATCGATCCTTCCAAGTAATTCCTTCGGTATACACTTCTTTTGAACTGACCATGTTTCTTCCTTCTTTTTTTTGCTTCTTTTTCTTTCTTAAAACAAACCATCATAAATCTCGATTTAATTCCATCGTCTTCACTGTCATAATTCATCCGGATAATCTTTTCCTTGTAGTACTTCTTCTTCGGACATGATTCATAATCGCGAAAGTAGCTAAACTTACGAGCTACATAATTTTCCCATTACATTGTGCAATTTCCCGACCATTACAAAGATAGAAAATTTTCACTTTGACACAGGAAATACAAAACTTTACACGAAAGCAACTAGCAACATTGATTAAAATAAGCTTAATCTACATGGTAGGCTAAGGTGCAAAGGTGTAACGAAACATATAATATGGTGTAGAAAAAGAAAGGAATGGCTCAACGGGTTGTTCTAGGGAATATTACTCTATAAATAAGAGTAAACAAAGGGTTACACGGGAGTTAACTAACCAGTGTAGTTATTTAATTTTACGACATGTAGGCTATTTTTGGTTTAATCCTAGAAATTTATCAGTTGAACATGTTCCTCCATCTAAATCCATAGTACTAATCATTACGGTCTCGAGTGATATACCAGGCCAAGTTCTAAAGTCCACTACATCACCGGCACACTAATAATTTTGGGGAATTTTTAGTAAATAATTGAAAACGGAATAGGCTTAATTCTCACAATATGTATCAAGGGTTATAGTGCGCTAGGTAATGTAACTAGTGATTTTTACAAAAGTCATGCTGATTTTTTTTTTAATATTGGCCGTTTTTAAGCACTTTGCATGTTATTTTGTAACAAAGAAGACAAGTATGTTCTAATTATCCATCCCCCCACTTAAATTATACAACGTCCTCATTGTATAGATAAAACAATTAAATAATAAAGGAAAATAGAATTAGAACAGAAAACTCCCTGATATTTTGCCCGTGATAATTCTCCAAGATGAGTCCTTGAGCAAAAAGGTGTGTTGACTAGGGCTTTAGAATGCCCGGATAAGTTCAACACATGTCTTTTTCAGAATATACTATATCATAGTTTCAGCAAGGACCTGCATAAAAGATTAGAAGACAAGTGTAAATTCTATCTCGCTATAATGGTACAAGAAAACAATTAAACACACAACTGTACATGGATCAATACGCCATATCCCAAACCCTAAGATACGCCGTATGGTTCCTGTAAAAACAATTAAATTACTAGAAATTAAATATTAAGTTTTAAAAAACAGATAACGTCCAGACACGTCTATACGCCGTATCCAGAGGGTTTAGATATGCCGTATAGAGTATCTGGGAAGAGACTCGTGCAACAAACAATTAAAATGCGGAAAACAATAAAAATGATCGGGTTGTCTCCTGGGAAGCACTTTTGTTTCAGCTGGTCTTTAAGTTAGACCTTTTTTTCTTCATTTGTTCTCCATTATTCGCTCGCACTTATCCCCGAGAGCGAATTTCTTCATGATCATTTGGCATGATGCGTACTTCTTACAAAATTTCATGCCGAGCACAACGTATTTTGTCATATCATCATCGTCAATGATGGTAAAACCTGAAATAATGGAAAAACTTCCAACGAAAACAGGTATGTCGATCAAAGTTCCATCATGACTCTTTCCTTCATCCTTGTCCTTAATTATTGAATAATAAAAGCTTTTAGACATTAAGTTAATGAACAAGGAAGGGAGGAGGTCAGCGATAACATATTTATACCCAATTACACAAGAAAATTTCATCATATAAGACTCGGTTTTTAATAAAAGTTAGCTCAAAGTCAACATCTCGACCCGTTTTAGTCTCTAGAGGTGTATCCAAATCATTTAATTCTATGTAATTACCATAAGTTGGGTTAAATGATTCATCACCCTCTCTTATAAGCTTTGTTTTCGAATCAAGACTTTTTATCACAAAGACCCTTTTGATTATGCTAGTGGCGGGCTTAATACTTTCAAAAACAAGTTTTTCTTCCCCGACCCTTAAAGTAATCTTCCTTTTGAAGACATCAATCTTGGAATGGGCAGTTGACAAGAATGGGCGTCTGAGGATTAAAGGAACATCGTCGTCCTCGGGTATGTCCAAGATGATAAAGCCTATAGGGAAAGTAAATTTGCCTATCCTGACTAGCACATTTTTGGTAATACCCCTTGGTTGTTTTATGGTTCGGTCAGCTAGTTCTATGGTAAACTTGCTGTGAGATAAAATTCCTAGACCAAGATTGGTGTAAGTAGAAAATGGCATAACACTCACACTAGCTCCTAGGTCAACAAGGGCTTTATCAAAATAAATATTATGAATAAAACAAGGTAAGGTAAAGCTCCCTTGTTTTTTCTCTTTCTAAGGCAAGGTGTGATCATAAGCATCCAGAATCCTCACATCTCGTACCTCTCTCCAATCATCACAGTCGAAGTTTTGCACTCGTCTTGGGAAAGGGACTGTTTCAGAAAACAAGCTCATGTGATGTGTGCTTGATACGACGTATAGACCACATCCGATACGGCGTATCTCATAAAAATTAGCTTTAGTAGTTGAGATCGATTTAACTTGGTCTCGAGGGTTTGTCTTTGTAGAGCTGGGCAGGCTTCCAAACCCTCTTTCTTGCAAGACCTTGCTCATCTATCCGATTTGTATTTCCAAGGTCTTAATTAAAGCTCTTTGATTTCTTATCGCTGCATCGGTAGAAGCTCGGATCTCTTTGATTATGTTTGAGTTTTCTTCATTCCTTTTAGCTGATTTTGCCATAAATTTGGTTAGAGATTCTTCTAGGCTTGGTCTTCGATTAGGATACGAAGAGTTTCCATTGTTTCGTTGGTAGAATCCTGGCCCTGCTGCTCTATATTGTCCTCCGGTTTGATAGGGTGCACCGAACTGTGTATAATAAGCTTCTTCTAAAGTTTTCCTTCTTCCTTTTGTGGACAATCCTTTGTATAGTGTGGTCCCTTGCATTGTTCGCATCCGACCTGAGCAGTGTACACTTTCTCATTTACTTTCTTTATTTCTCGTCCGAGATTGTTGAGTTGGGCTTAGATAGCAGCAAGCCCGTCAGAAGTTTCAGTACTTCTGGTCCTTGAAGATGTTCCATTGTGCCATTTCTGAGAGTATTTAGCCATTTCTTTGATGGCTATTTTAGCATCAGCAGTAGTTTTTGAAGGTATGGCACCCGTTGAGTCCAGGATTTGTCGAGTTGGAACATCGAGCCCATTGTAAAATAAGATGACTTCCTGCATGTCGGTCAAATAATGTTGAGGACACTTCATCAGCACTTCTTTAAATCTTTCCCATGCATGAAAAAAGGCTTTTATTAGGTTCTTTCTAGAAGTTGTTGATTTCCTTCATTTTATTTGCAGTACGGGTAGGTGGACAATATTTGTTCAGAAACTTATTTTTTTAGAACCTCCCAAGTTGTAATTGATCCTGATGGCTGGTTCCTTAGCCATCTACTTGCGGCTCCAGTGAGGGATACAAGAAAGGCTCGGAGCATGATTTGATCTTGAGTTACTTTTGGGATGTGAAATAAGTCAATAATCTCTAGAACCTTTTCGATGTGTTTGTTAGCATCTTCGTGTTCTGAACCACTGAAAGTATTATCACGAAGTTCTTTGAGAAATTGCCCCTTTAATTCAAAGTGGGTGACTTGGTTGATCATGGGCCTAGTAACGCCCTACCTGTAATCTCCTCGGGTTTTGCTCAAATACTGCTCCATTGTTTCCGTCATTGTTTCTCTTACTTTTTCCTTTGATTGTTCCTTGATGTTAAAAATGTGATCGAACTCCGACGAATTCGATTCTATGAGACTTGGTGTATCGAAAAGCCTCCTTTTTGAGTGAAATTTTTGTTCTGGGTTTTTAAAAGGTAAGAGTAGTTCCTTTGTCGAACTTCTTGTCATGCACTACCTGAAACAAATGACAATAAATCAGTAGAATATGTCCTAATGAGAGAAATTAAATGTGGAATCAAAATATATGGAGTTTTGGTATGTTACTGTATCAGATGACAGATACGCCGTATTCAATTGATGTAAATACGTCGTATAGGTCTGTTGAATGCCAATACGCCGTATAGAGTTTACAGAATATGTCATTTTGTTGGAGAACAGATACGCCGTTTAGACTATAAAACTCAATACGTTGTCCTGAGCAGAAGGTGTGATACGTCGTATCCAACTGGTGGATACGGCGTATCAGGTGATCAGTCAGAACATAATACTATTTAAAAACAATTAAATGCGGGAATTTAAACAAACAATTAAAACACACAATGCGAATAAATACAAACAGAATTTAAATAATTAGATTACTCTAAACTAAATTAATTAATGGTTAGAAATACTAATAAGAATAAGGTTTAATTAATTCACTCCCCGGCAACGGCGCCAAAAACCTGATGTGCTGTCGTGTAGGGTCAATTATTTGATTATCAAGTTTTAAATTTATATTTAGCCGACAAACCTAAAACAACACTTTAACGAGCAGTGTACCCGGTCAAGATGGAGTTCGCGGTAAGTAGGGTGTCGAACACTAAGAGTGGAACATTAATCCTATATTCTATTAGTATTTTAATTAGTCTATTTACTGGTTAAACCTATGCTATATACGTTGTCTAATGATATGGGGGTTTTCAGCCTGAGAGACTGGCACAGGTTTGGTGGAAACAAATATCAATTCAATACACAATAAACACAAAAGAAGAAAATCAGAAGATAGAAAAGCGGTACAAGCCAAATGATAGAAAACTGTATTAGCCATATTAAATCCGGTTCAATGCTGGTTTGTTTGTTTTAGTGCAATGATTTACTTATCTCGAAGTGGCATATCATTCTTAAGACTTAGGCGGGTCATCATCCTAAGACCTAGACACAATTAATCCTGTCACAATTAACGCGTCCGCATAAAACATCCTTTAGTTTAATTATAATCTATCTTAGGGAATCAAAGCAGTGTGATCATGTTAAAACCCTAGCCCAATGGAACTTTACCCACTTATTGGTTGACGGTGTTTTATATACTGGTAGTTCACTATTCAAATCTTTATCAGTTAACGGGTCATCTACCGGTCCAACTAAGCTCATAATTTAAAGACAAAGACAGAACATTATTTGTGATCCTATTGGTCCATTAATATAAAACACGATATAGAGAGCTATCCCGGTATCTAGATTACTTTTTAGGTATCAGTAGACCCAGTTGAATGATAGGTCGCATATTCAAACACATAAACAAGTATGAGGTGATAAACATAATTAAACAATCAAAGATAAATTAAGAAATTGATTTTAAAAGAAACCAAACACTGAACTTTCATTAAGATGGCTAATACTCTAGGGTATTAGCCCACAACCATTGTAATTATACAAGCGTAATCAAACAATTGAGAATCGAACGATTAAGAGAGTAAAAATTACACGATGTCTTCTATGGATTCGTGATCAATGCTTGACCTTGGTGGCTGATCTTCTCTTCTAAAATTCATCTTTAATAAGTATGGTATAAAGAATATGATATTGCACCCTGAAAACTCGTTTTTGAGTCTTCTATTTATAGTGTCTGAAACAGACTCGATACGTCGTATCTGGTAAGGTCGATACGGCGTATTGGGCTGGATTCCTTAGAGTGCGTGCTACGTTCATAATAAATCAGTGATATCATTCCTAATTTACTTGATTTACTATATCTTTGAATAGTTATCTTCATGGATACGGCGTATGTAGACCTGAGGGATACGCCGTATGGGGAATTAGTCAAACGTGTTTTCTTGTGAAGTCAGGCGCTGATACACCGTATCTCTTTTGTTGGATACGACGTATTGGTCAGAAATCAGCAATCTTCAAATATCTTCGTTTTAGCTCCAATTTATGCGCCTTTTAGCTTGTCTTCACAAAACACTCATGAATTACTGCATTTATCAACTTTAAAGCAATTAAGTACTAAATTATGCAATAATTATATAAAGTGGGCAAAACAAATGGGATAAATGATATAAAAAGTGACGTTATTTGATATCATCAGTAACAAAAAAGCTTGTTCAGCAAACAATTATTGTTGTGGAACAAAACGTTTACAATAGTCTTCAGACAATTGATTTAACTCAACATAATTAATTAGAGTAGTGTTAATTTTATTTTCTTTTTAAATTGGATCGTTTTGTTTTGCAAGCATTTTAGATTGACTTACTTCTTCCAAAATCCATGTCTCTTTATCATCAATCACAGGAATAACCGCATGTTGACTAGATATTACACTACCATCATACAAGGTTGGCTTAATTCGCTGAGCTTTCTTGAGATAAAAAGGATTTTGATAACCAAGAGATTGTTTGTGAGTGTCATCATAAAAAACATGTGGCTTTGTTAACATGTGCACTGTTTGAGCAGATTGACCTACTTTATAAACAATATTATCAAGTTTCTTGATTTTCTTTTCTAAATCAATTTCTTTATCCATATATTTACTTTCCTTTTATTTGGATTCATTTTTGAAAATAGTAAATGTTTGCAATAAGGATTCCTTTTCCTTGATTTGTTTAGAAAGATTTTGTTCAAGTGAGTCAATTTGCTGTTTAAGTGCAAGTTTTTCCTTAATCATATGATCCATTTAAGAATCGATCATTTTTTCACGAGTGCTTAAATCAATATTAAGTCTCTGTTCAAAAGTTTTGACACGTTCTTTATATCTCTCAAGGTCAGCGGTTAAGGATTCATTATTCTTTTCCTAATTAGCTTTTTCCTAATTATTTACATGATTAATCATTTGTTCAAACATTTTTTCAATTACAGATAAGATCATTGAATCTTGTTGTGCATACAAATTAGTATCTTGAACAGCTGCCTGTTGTGTTTCTTGCAAATATTGAGAGTACAGAATGATATTGCTATCACTTGTTATCTCATTATCTAGAAAATCAACAACTGGTGTTTGTTTAAAATCCTGCATTGCATGCACACTTTGATTATCCATATCATTATGATAGGGTTCAGAATGAGGTACCTCTGATATAACGTCTGAACCATAGTTGGAAAGATTGGCCATCAAAACCGCCTTTGCATTAGAGACATCATCACAGTCATAATCATAAGCATCTAGATCCTCAGTCTGGAAAGCGGCATTGTTCGGAATGGTTGTCTATGAACCTTGACCATCTGGAATGCCTGGATCTATAAGAAATTCTAGTTGCTCTTCATCTAATATTTGACCAGATTGTTGTGCTTCAGCCAACATTGCCTTGTCCTTAAACCATGCAACATTCCTTGGCCTTTTAGTCTGAGTGCATTGCCTAGCCATGTGTCCTTCACCTTGACAATTATAGCATTTAACAACCCTTGCATGCCCTCCTGCATTGTTTCCCCCAGAACTAGTAGCATTACCCTTATAGCCAGTACCAGCATAACTTTGTCCTTGCCTCCCTTGAACTTGTTACACGGTAACCTTTCCGTCTTGAATAGTGGCCTGGTTTCTTGGATTAGAGGAAGTTCTTAGTTGATTGTTGGTTGAAGGGAACCTTGAAGCAGCTATAGCTGATAGGAAAGCCATTGCCTTATTGAGATAGGTAATAGGATCATCTCCTTGAGTAAACACATGAACAACAAGACCTGAGTACATTTGAGGAAACTGGTATTGATGTGAATGATAAGCAATTTGTGGAACAGATGAGGTTTGATGATCCCTATGAGACTGGTATTGATATGATGGTGAAACGGATAAATGACTGATTTGTGGTTGTGATAGATAAGGTGTTGCATTTATTGGTGAATATGATTGAGGAGAGTGAACTTGTGGAATCATTGTGTTTGTTTGTTAAGGAACTGTGTAGTGTTGCATGGAGAATGATAGTTGGTAATGTGAGACGGTGGTTGATTGAAATTGGCTACAAATGCAATAGGATCTTGGTATCGTTCATGCATCAAGCGAGTTTCATTTGCATGTGTCTCATGTTGTTCAAGATATGAATACAGTTGATCATAGTTTGTAGTATGAAAATCTCTAGCCAACTTCACATACATCATAAATTTGCTCCATTCTAGCAGTAGACTATTCAGAAACTTTGTATTCACTTGAACTGGTCTCGTTGACATGTTGATAACGTTCATGTTATTGATTAGTTTAGGAAATCTCAAGTAGTACTAATACAGTGTTTCACCTTTCACAAATAAGAGCTTATGAAACTCACCATACAATTTACATTCCCTTTCTTGTAATGAGAATTATGTGCCTTGTATAAGAAGCTTAACTCTGTCCTATATCTCTTTGGAAACTTTATGATGATTGAAAATGGTATATACATCCGGTGGAAGACCCTGAAGAACACTATTGGTAGCTTTAAGATCACAGTCAGCTTGAAGCTTCTCTGTAACTGAAAGTTCTTCATATTTCTTTGTCCTAGTGGTGTCATCCTCTTGAACAATAGTAGGCCATACAAGTAGACCATATTGAACTGAGTTAAGAATCATTCTCCCGTTCTCCCTATTCTCCATGTATAGTTCCATACGACTCTTCCAAGAGTCATACATAGATTTCTCCAACATGGGAGGACAGTTGTCCGCACCGCAATGATCATGAATTCTGCTAAAGTTGTCATTTTGAATTGATTGATTAAATGAGAAAAGATAAATTTTTGATCGTTCAGTGATTAGAGGTTATTATGATAGAGTGATGTTTGTTTAAGTGATGAAGTAATGGAATTACACGGGACTTTACAATTCTTGATAAAACCAAGAAAATAAGTTAATATTTCACGGGATTTTACAAATCAAAGAAAAAACCGTATAAATTACCTACTGGAGATGTATAAATCGCCCAAGAGAAATGGTATAAATCTCCCAAGAGAAGTGTATAAATCACCTAAGAGAAGTGTATAAATCACCCAAGAGAAGTGTATAAATCACCCAAGAGAAGTGTATAAATCACCCAAGAGAAGTGTATAATTCTCCCAAGAAAAGTGGCATAATTCTCCCAAGCAAAGTGGTATAATTATCCCAAGCAAAGTGGTATAATTCTACCAAGAAAGTGGTATAATTCTCCCAAACAAACAAGTAGTACTGATACAGTGTTTTACCTTTCACAAATGAGAATTTATGAAACTCACCATACAATTTACATTCCCTTTCTTGTAATGACAATTTTGTGCCTTGCATAAGAAGCTTAACTCTGTCCCATATCTATTTGGAAACGTTATGATGATTGAAAATGGTATACACATCCGGTGGAAAACCCTGATGAACACTGTTAGTAGCTTTAAGATCACAGTCAGCTTGAAGCTTTTTTGTAACTGAAAGTTCTTTATATTTCATTATCCTAGTGGTGTCATCCTCTTGAACAATAGTAGGCCATACAAGTAGACCATTTTGAACTAAGTTAAGAATCATTCTCCCGTTCTCCTTATTCTGCAAGTATAGTTCCATACGACTCTTCCAAGAGTCATACATAGATTTCTCCAATATGGGAGGACGGTTGTCCGCACCGGCAATGCTCATGAATTCTGCTAAAGTTGTCATTTTGAATTGATTGATTAAATGAGAAAAGATAAATTTTTGATCGTTCAGTGATTAGAGGTTATTGTGATAAAGTGATGTTTGTTTAAGTGATGAAGTAATGGAATTACACGGGAATTTATAATTCTTGATAAAACCGAGAAAATAAGTTAATATTTCATAGGATTTTACAAATCAAAGAAAAACTGTATAAATCACCTAATGAAGATGTATAAATCACCCAATAGAAATGGTATAAATCTCCCAAGAGAAGTGTATAAATCACCTAAGAGAAGTGTATAAATCACCCAAGAGAAGTGTATAATTCTCCCAAGCAAAGTGGTATAATTCTCCCAAGCAAAGTGGTATAATTATCCTAAGCAAAATGGTATAATTCTCCCAAGAAAGTGGTATAATTTTCCCAATCAAACAAGTATAATTCTCCCAAGCAAACATGTATAATTCTCCCAGGCAAATGGTATAATTCGCCTAGTAGAAAAAATGGTATAATTCGCCTGGTATAATTCACCTAGAGAAAACGTATAATTAGCCTGGTATAATTCTCCTAAGCAAACACGTATAATTCTCCTAATAAACTTCGAAACCTATTTTTTTAAAACACTTAAAGACATACTTTTTGACATTTTCACTTGATTTTTCTTGTACAACTTACTATCCTAAGCCTAGTAGAACCTTAAAAACATAAACTTTATGGTTTTTAACACAAAAAAATTGAAAACAAGATTTTGAGTACAAAACCCTTTTCAAACCAAAAAGACTCAAAAAGAACAAGTTTTTGATGTTTTTCTTGGTTTTTCTTGTACAACTAGCTTATACTAAGATAGAATAAGAAGAAAGATGAAAGCTTTATGGTTTTCGAACACCTAAAAGATGAAAATCTTTTTATTATGTTCGAACCAAATGACGCAACAAAAAAACCAAAATAAAACGCACACAAAACCTTCTAAACCACCCCATGGCTCTTGATACCAGTTATAGAATATGTGATTTATCTAACCACTTAACCAATCAATGAAGAAACTAGAGAGAGAAAGAAATTGAAGGAAGGTTTCTAGTAAGAGAAAGAAAGAATATTAGATTATAGTGTGTGTGAGAAATGAAACCAACCAACACCCTCTTTAAGCTATGGAGAGGGTATTTATACTCATAGTAGCCGCAACTCATAGTGAGCTTGTGGGCTTTCTATGGGCTTTGTCCCTTTTACCTATTTAAGGTTCTAAAAACTATCTAAGACCTACGAGCTACATATTTTAGGAGTATCCAGAAGACAAACCTATACGCCGTATCCAGAAGACTCACACGCCATATTCAGTGACGGTTTGTGAATATTCTAGAATATTATATTCGTGGAACCCACACCAAGTTACCCCAATACGCTGTATTGGACCCTTTCAATACGACGTATCAACCTTTTTATAGACTCTATAAATACAAAACCCTAAAACTCATTTTAGGTATGCTTTTAACCACCAAGTTTGATTCTCAAAAGATCTAAGAAGCCAAGAAGGTCTTGCATAGTGCTCCATTTCATAGGAAAACCCTTGTAATCTCAATACTCTAAATACGCGTTCGGTTTTTAGTGTTCATCTATGAGTTCATATATTGTTACAATGACTATCGGCTAATACCTTTAGGTATTAGCCATGTTTATGATAATATAATTTTTGGTTTGTTTATTTAGATTGTTTGCTTATTCGTTGCGTGTTGATTATGTTTATCAATTTATACTCGTTTATGTGCTTAAGTATGCGTTTAACCTATCATTTAACTGGATCTAGGAATACAAATAGAGCGTTAGCTAGAGTCTGAGATAAAACTACATGCAGTTGTTTATATATCTAGAGTGATGGGATCACAAATATTGACCTGTCTTTGCCCTTGGTTTAGTGAATAGGTAGACTAGCAGGTGACCTAGGATTACACATAACATTTTGATTCCTTGGGTGGAGATTTGGACAGTGGACTACTAGTATATAAATGGCTGTTAAGCAATAAGTTAGTAAAGCCTCAACGAGCTGGGTTTCGATATTATCACCATTATTGTCCCCTAGATAGATTATAATCGACTGTGAACACTTTATGTGGGCGTGTTTAATTGTGACAGGATTAACGCATCTAGAGTTTAGGAAGAAGACCCGCCTAAACTTAGGAATGATATATCACCAATAACAATCATTGCACTAATAAACAATACTTTCATTTTATTAAATTAATCAAGCTAATACATTTTCCTTACATAAGGATTGATCGCTTCTTTATCTTTTGTTTATCAACGTGTGTGTGTTAATTGTCATCATTTAGATTAGGATAAACCCAAACACGTGCCAGTCTCTCGGGCTAAAACCCCCTTTTGCATTAGTTTAGGTTTAACATATAATAACATAGGATTAATTAAGACTAATTTAGATAACTAAAATACTGATATATTTAAGTATTAACACTCGCTCTTAGTGATCGACACCCCACTTATCAACGAATCTACAACTGATCGGGTACACTGCTCGTTAGTGTTTGTTAATAGGTAAAGTCGGCAAAATATAAATAGTAAAACTTGAATAATAAATTACCTACGCACAACTACCACATCATCTTGTCACCTTTTTTTCTCGTTTTCGCATATTAAGTTCTAGGGACTTGCGTAAGTTGTTTTGTTGTTTTATTTAAATTATGTTCACCTTAATTTTCATTGTTTTGTAGAAAGGTACATCAAGCTCATCATGTTCACCTCCGAACCCGCTCATTCTCAAATATGCTCGACGAGAAGCAAAAAAGGATTATACATTTTGATCTACAACCGGTTACTCACGAGTAATTAAATGGAGTAGGTTGTCAGCGGGTGAAAAGAATGCATACAATAAAAGGTTGACTAAATTGCAAACTCGACAGTTTGGAATTCCAAGGTTAGTTGATTGGAATATATTTAAGGAGTATGGTTGTGAAGATGATTTGTTGGATATTATGAAGATTGAGTACATGCACGAAGATGGTAAAGTGTTTTTAAATCGTTCTTAGGAAAATGTATTTTGCAATGGAGAAAAGGTTTATCGAGAATGATGCTTGGAATTTTTCTCAACGATTTATTTTAATAGGAATGAACATAAATGAAATCATGATGAAAAAGTGCATTTGGTTTATAATGTGTCTAAACGAGCATGTGTATACCTTGCCAGAGTTCGCGGTTCTTCCTGGCTTGTACAATGAAAGTGAGGTTAAGCATAGGTTGTTTGAGACACACTTTCTTAGGCTTATGAAAAATGATGAAGGATTTAACCATGACGCCCATTGGAGTAGAATTAGACAACAAACAACCAGGAAGAAGAAGTTAGCGGGTATTAGGTATCCATTGTTGCATATCATGCATAAGATCTTGGTTGGAGCTTTCGTACATAGAACAGGGAGTAGGGACAAGGTCTAAAAGCCTGATATTTGGTTGTTAAGTTTGTTGGATGAAGGACACAATGCTAATGTGGTTTTGGATTTTGGCCGAGTATCTATATAAAAGAGCTCCGGGGATTAAAGAAAAAAGTGAAATTTATAGAGGTCATTTCGTGACCAAAATTACAAGGTGGTTAGGATATTACAATGAGAGGGAATTGGCTAAATGTTCGAATCCAATTAAGAGTAAGTCTTGGAATGATAGAATGTTTGGAAAAGCGCTTGATAGGAAAGCAAAGAAGTTGCGCCTGATTACACCATTGGTAGCACCACCTCAAGCTATGAATTTACATGAAGGAGAGCCTAGTGGTTTAAACTTAAGATGGGGAGATTGGAACGCAAGTTTGAATGACAGTGAGCATAAGGAATTATGAAGAGATTCGATGCTTATGAGGAATGGATACATGCTTGAGCATTCTATGCCTATCTTACATCATTTAGCCAATGAAGCTAACATTTCTTACCCTACTTATGAGCCACCTAATGTTCCATCCTATCCTTATGTGCCTTATCCTCACCCTTACATACATTACCCTGTCATGGGTAATCCATCTTATGGAGGAGATTAGTATGGAGGTACTTTGATTGTACCGAGCTCAGGATACAAGGTTGGAGGTTCATCAAGAGGAGTTCAAGACAATGACGATGATGATGATGATATGAGTGATCAGTATGTACGTTCAGAGGATTGCGTGGAGAGTGATGATAACATGGATGATAGATCGTGTTGATCAAGTTTTAAAACTCTTATGTGTATTGAATATTTACTATTTCGCGTACTTTTTTTAGGATGTTTTAACTTATGTTTAAGTACTATTTGATTTTCATGTGTTAATTTAGGATTATTTTTATGTTAAGTGCTATTTTGTAGTATTTGTTTTGTTTTATATGCAGTAATTACAAGGATGGTATGCGAAGATCTATTGGTGGTTTACAAATCGGAGTTTCCGGGAAACTCAAATCGCGTACTAGAAACCACATACGAAAGATGCGTATTATATACAGGTATTATCATTCATCCTAATTTTTCCATTTCGTTTACTTTTAAGTTCGTTTTAGTACATTGAGGACAATGCAAAACTTGAGTGGGGGGAGGGAAGTAAATACGAAAAATTGTATAATTTAAAAAATTTTGTATACTTTTTAGGAGTACTTTTAAATATATTGTATTAGTAGGGATAGATTTATTGCCCTCGTTGATCTAGTTGTTTTCACAAGTAAATTCACTAAATTAAAAGAAACAACTAAATCGTTCAAACAATAAAAGGGGTTATTTGAAAATTTTAGACATGTCCCGATTGATAGAACAAATCCGCTTTAGGATCGATAAAATTTGCTAGCGAATTTATAGCCTGTTACCCAAATGTGTGAGGATTTGAGCCTATTTCGTATGATATGCATTGTTATGCTTGGATTCTAATTTTGCTATGAGTGTGCCGGTGATTGACTCGATTCTAGAACTTGTACTTGTAAATCATTACGAATCTGTAGTGAGATCACACTTGTGTTATAATAAGTGTATGTATGTGATAAAGAAGCAACTTAGGAATTAAACCAAATGGCCTTCCGTTTATGTCTTAATGTCTTTAGCTAGCCATCTCGGTTAGTTAATTACTTACTTGGAACCCATTTGTTAGTTCTCACTTTCAGCACTAGATACCTTAGAAAAACATGCTGAGCCATCCTGTTCTTGATTGATAAATCCAAAGAAATAAATATACACCATTTAGCCTAGCCTTACCCTTGTCAAAGTCTATTGGTTGGTTGCTAGTTACTTGGATTTATGGTTGTTATGTGGGAAATCCTTATGAATTTTGAGAAAGTTGCTAACTCCATGTCTTAGGACATTTTGTTTGCTATAGGTATATGATGATCGTTGACCGAAGGTTTGTCGAATGTTGTAAAAAAAGAGAAAAAAAGTGATTAAAGTCAATGTGATAAATATTATGAAGATGAAGGAAGAAGAAGAAAATTGGTGTATCGATTAGCCAATGCGCTAAGAGGTGATACAAGGAAAATAATAATAAAGTGCATCATCATTCAAAATTCATATGGATAGTGGAATGTGGTAGCTAGTGATGCTTGGTTTGTAGACTTTTGACTTTATGTTATTTGGTTACACATCTCATCATATGTGTATATATATATATATATATATATATATATATATATATATACATTCCCCACTAAAACCGAAAAGCCTAAACGATACAACCCGACAAATGCTTCTTTAGATGTGTACACTTGGTGCTTGCGCCCCATCGGTTTTGTTTTGTTTCTCGTACAAGTCTATGGTATGACACGAAAATCATGACTGAGCAATGAGTAATTTACTTATACCTTCAATCAATAATTCAAGTGTTGCGTGAATTCAAATTCAAAAGTTTCTATTCGTGAGGTGCTTAGTTGTGTTATCAAGTTCGAGAGTCATATGGGTATTGTTAAATGTCTAAAAAAATCGCATAAAACTTTAAACAATAATTGTTCTTTTATTAGAGTAATTGAAATTTTGTGAATCATGATCGAGGAATTGTTGGAAAAACTCTTTTTAAAAGCTAGACTTGCTCGAGGGCGAGCAAAATTTAAGTGTGGGATAATTTTATAACGCTTGTAATGTGTATGTTTTTAGGCGCCTTATCCGTGTTTTCATATGTGTACTCGGTTATTTAACAAGCTTTTGCTACTAATATTGCACAAACATGAAATTACATGTTTGTAGCTAGCTAAACCGAAGAAGGTGATATAAGATCGAAGAAAGAAAGGAAAGAAAAAGGAATTTACGAATACAAAGATTTCTATCAAGAAAGAGTTTAGTGAATAAGTTATTAAGAAGAAAAACCATGAAAAGATCAATTCTGGGTTCAAGGAGAAGTGTTTTATTGACTTTGGAATCCTAAAAGCCAAGCCCGATCAAGAAACAAGCACTCGAGAAGCAAAAATGAAGAAAAGGAAAAAGTGAAAATTTAAAGATTCATCCAGCCGCGAGTCTCCTTCTTCAGGTTGTTTTAACCAAAAATCTGTGCAAAAATGGATCTAGCCGAACAACCCGAGCTCGCAGCCTTTTTGACCAAAACTGCAAAAGTGAATTGAGCCATTCAACCTAGCCGAGGAGCCGCCCGGCTTGATGCATAACAGCCCATAAAATCTCATTTAAAGCTTCTATTAAGTGGTATAATGATGAGAGTTTGATCATTTATCTTCCATTACTCCTTTAGAACATTTTTGCCTCCTTTCCTAAGTGTCTTAAGCTTATATAAGCACACATACACCCCTAAACCTAGGAGTGCAAATTTCTAGTTACCATTACCAAAAAGTTAAACCTTACACCATAAGGTTGAGCCACTATTATCTTACCCAAGAATCTAGGAATCTCTGCCCTTATTCAATATGTGTTCTCAAAAAGAAGGTGTTCACTCTTGTAAGTATTTTGATCTTGAAAGATTGGAGGCGTTTGGAGTGCTATAATTCCAACCTTTGTTTCTTTTGTAATCAAGCTAGGTATTATTTCATTATGGTTATGAACTACTTTGGTTATGTTAGAATGCTTGGATGTTTTGTTTTGTGTTTGATAATCATTATGATTATGGAGTAATTTTTAGATACTTGTGTGCAAAAATATAAACTTGACTATGAATGTTTG
Organism: Tanacetum coccineum; assembly: GCA_026074375.1. Lineage (NCBI taxonomy): Eukaryota > Viridiplantae > Streptophyta > Magnoliopsida > Asterales > Asteraceae > Tanacetum > Tanacetum coccineum. The sequence continues at coordinate 908 of BQNB010062511.1, read as the reverse complement.
ATGAACAAGTTATGTATGAGGTTATGATTTTCTTTGTAAGTTTGTTTGAATAATCATTTATTTTTATAACTTGTTAAATAAAATCTTAAATTGAATCTAGAGGTCGAAAGGATTTCCGAGAAGTTTTTATTCCAAAAAGTTAGTGCACGAATGAGTATGGTATTTGGTAATTGACACCTACCAAATAAACATGTTAAACGAACTTATGATGTTTCCAACTCGAGTATAAGTCGAAAGGGCTCGAATGAACAAATTTGGTAAATCATATCTTCTAAACAATTGACACATGAATTATTAGTTTCGTTGGTATTCATAGGTCGAAAGGGTTCCCATCGAACTAATATTAAAACGAATCTTTCATGAAATACGCCATGGACTGAAAATCGTTTACAAAAACATTTGTACATAATGTCTCCTTGTTTCAACTAAAACAACTCAAATGTTCATACGACAGGATACAGATTCCCACACAAGTATTGTTTCGTTTAATTGAATTTCATTTGTTACTTTTGATTTATATGGTAATAAGGTTTGTGACATCCTCGTTGCCTTATCCACTACTTGAAATAATTTTTCACTAAATCTCTTGGGACGATCTCGACTTACCCACCTTTGCTACTACAGACGAGTATACTTGCTCGTATGCATATTAGTATAACTAATAATCGTGTTATAAATTTTAAAAATTTCACAATAAACAACGCATCACTTACCCGTTGTTGCAAAATCCGACTCCTCTCTATCTAAAACTAACCTAGAAAACAGCCCATCATCAACCTCCTTATTTCTATACTTCCACTTCACTTTTCGAAACAATTTTCACCAACACTTTCCTAAATCTAAACACTTGCATAAAATTAACATAGGCACATGTAAGAGTGTAGTGACAAGTTTTTCATCATTAAACA
>BQNB010062510.1:0-36050 GCA_026074375.1 Tanacetum coccineum | reverse complement strand
GTTCATTTTCTATTCCTTTTTCAATTAATTAGTGTAGTTTTATTTTATTGTTTTATTTTATGTTTGCCTATTTGATTTATGCCATGCTTAGTGTAACTTTATTTTTAAAATGTTTAGTTTTTATTATGAGTAGTGAGTAGATTTAGTAGTGCTTGTTAAGTGATTAGTGATTTGGAATTTAGGTGCGGCTTTAAAAAGATTTAAAAAATATTTAGTCATAAGTTTTGTCTTTTCGATTTACATTCCATCATTTACTTTTAATGCAATTTAATTTCTTGTCATTTTTTTAAGCATTTCATTTTACTTGTCATTTTAATTCATTAAACCTAAGCCCGCACTTAATGAACATTTCACGTCACTTAGCAAGCATTTTAGTCATTTATATTTTTAGATCACTTTTAGTATAATCTTGTAAGTTTTAAATCTTAGAATTAATATTAGTTTTATTTTTAGTTAAAAAATAGTTTAAAACCAAACGTTTAGTTTCCATTTTATATGCTTTCCCTTTTAGTAGATTTAGAAAACCAAACTAAAACCTTTTATGCTATTCAAGCTCGATTTACAACTTGAACGTAGATTTCCATTCATCTCTCGTCGAGGAAACGACCCGGAAGGTTTTTGAGATATCGCTTTGGTTAAAAGTAAATTTCTTAACCCGACAGTAATACTATACTATACTATAATTGTTTCTATCCTTATTATTACGTATTTTATATATTATTATATATATTTTATACGTATTGATTTGGACGTATCAACCTTTCCTTTAATAAACCTTACCTGCCTTATTTGCCGTTAAGGAATAAATTTTGCACTATATGTATAGAAGCTATGCCTAGATCAGCTGGCAAGGGTGATACCCTTATGCTTCTACCCGAGAGGTCCTAGGTTTGATTCAGGCTTAGGCCAGTTTTGCCCATTGTCGCATCAGCTGACACGTGGATGCCACGTGGCCGTTGACCGGTCATTGATTGGACGTTGACCGACCATTGACCTGCTGACGTTAGCAATGACGTGTCATGTGGGTCCCACCTTCTGCCACGTGGCGGCGGCTATCCAATGATAGCCTGCCACGTGGTGGCGACTCTAACAACTAATCATTGCAAGTACAAGTGGCAGTCTAACTTGGTAGTACGAGGTGGCAGGGCGGCTAATGATTGTGGCAGTACGAGGTGGCAGTCAGACATAGCAGGTACGAGGTTGCTAGCCAATGGGAGGTTGACACGTGTACACGGTGACGAAAAAGAGGCAGCTGTCAGACGCGTGATCTGATGCTTCCAGAAGATCTCATTGATTGGTTGATCAGAAGTGACGTGTCTGAAGGATTGGCTATGAATGCATCATAATTGCTGGCACCTCATGTGAAATGACCAAAATGCTCCTCTAGGCTTTGGGCTATAAATGGATCCCCTTCTCCTCATTTAAGCATTCTTTTCCTACACGCTTTCTTTTCATTTTTTTCACATAGTAGTTTTTAGATTTAGCTTATTGTAATAGTTTAGCTTATTGTAAAATCTTTTTAAGCTTATTGTACTAGCTTATTATAAATGAAGATGAAGTTTTTAAAGGTTCATGTCACTTAAGCTTATTTCTTTTTCTTATTTTCTAATCTTTCTTATCTTATTTTTTCTAGCTTATATCCAAATAAGCTCTTCTATAGCTTATTCTTAGATTATTGAGATTAGCTTATTTTTGGATAGCTTCCTTGTAGCTTATTCGATTTAGCTTATTTCAAATCTTTTTGGTTTTTAAGCTTTTGAATAAGCTTTATATAGCTTATTTTCGAGTAGTTTATTTAGCTTTTACTTTTTTTTCATTTAGCTTTTTGGTATATTGTTTTAGATCTAATCCTTAAATATACCCGATTCTCGTTCACTTTTCGAAGAGATCATCTCAGTTTCGGGTGGATTTAGATTTATTAATAATAGATTAATTGTTTAGTTTTCTATATCTTAAAGTTGTTAGCTTTTTCAAGTAGCTTATTATTTAGATCTAATCCTTAAATATACCCGATTCTCGTTTACTTTTCAAAGTGAACACCTTACTTTTGGGTGGATTTAGATCTAAAGTTTTCATTTTCTATCTAGTTTTTCATATTAATAGCTTATAGTTTTTAGCTTGTTCAACTAAGCTTTTTGGTTTGTTATTTTAGATCTGGTCCTTAAATATACCAAATTCTCGTTTACTTTTTGAAGTGAACACCTTAGTTTTGGGTGGATTTAGATCTAATGTTTTTATTTTTTTTATCTAGTTTTATAAATTTAATAGGTTTTAGTTTAATCTATAGCTTATAATTGTTATATTGTTCATTTTAATCTTGATTTTGTTTGATGAAAACATTCCAACATATCAGGCGTGGAGCTTAAGGGTTTTATAAGCTAGTATAATTTCTAAGTCTAAAGCTTTTATAGATTTTACAAAGCTTTTTAGTATATAAACTTGACAACTTTATTAACTAAATAAGTTAAACAAAATCTAATAAAGAAGTAAACTTAGTATTTTATTTAGTTTATAAGATCGGGTGGTTTAATTCGTCTTGTTTCGTCCAACGGGTTCTTATTTCTTTCCTATTTTAATACTTAGTAGTTTTGGTTTAATTAGATAAATATGTTTATGATTGTTTATTTGATTGTTGCTATGATTAGTGAGTAGATTATCATATGATTGTTAAGTGAGTAGTGACTAGTGAATTGAGTGTGAAATAAAAAGGAATTGTTGATTAATAATTTTTGGATTATTTAGATTTCTTTTTGGTTATTTTGACGGGCAAAAGCCGTTAGGATAATCAAACATTAATCTAGTACAGCCTTCGTCCCATATTAAATGTCCAGTTTTGACTTTTACAGTCTTTCTTTTTTAACTTTGACTTAAATAACTTTTTTGTGTTATATAATACTTGATGAAAATTATATGAAATGAAAATACATTTAAAAATCAAATTATTCGTATATTTTACATCAAGTATTATATAACACAAACAAAAATATTTAAGGTAAAAGTTGAAAAAGAAAGACTTTAAAAAGTCAAAGTGGACATTTAATATGGGACGGAGGGAGTAATTAATACCAAAATAAAAGATTGTTTTCAAAATAAACCAACGTTGTGAGAAAATAGTTTTTTTAAACGGGTACTAATTCATCAATAAATATTTTCCTTCACACTTAATGATCTTTTCGCCTCACTTGACAAGCATATCCGTTAAGCATATATTTTAGATCTTTTAGCTTATTAATTCGTAGTTTAAGTCATTAGTTTAAAACAAACCAAAAATATTTGATAATCAAGCATCCAATTAAGAACATAAACGTGAATCTTTATTCATATCTCACCGTGGACACGACTCCGGTAGATTTAATTATTACTTGTCCTCAAGTAATTCTTTTATCTAAACGGGAAATACTTAAATATTACTTCGACACGTTGACGACACGCATCACGTATGATGTGTTTAATTAACTACATAAAATTAAGCGTACTAACCTCGTAGTTCTTGATTCGAGCAAAAAACAGAGCTTGAAGAACACCTTGTTCTTGATCCAAAACCCAGAAAAACCAATAATAAAGACACTAAAGTAAGAGTCCTCTATATGTATCTACATTACATGTTAAACAATAATACCAAATGCTAGTTCTACGTATCCACGAATCAACAAACGAAACCTTAGGTTTCATGTTTATGTAAATCAGAAAACCAAAGGGTAAAAGAACCCTAAACTGATCGATTGAATAAAAAGGAGAAGAGAGAATTATGTGTGTTTTGTTTATGCAATATTAACCCTAAATAATGAATAACCAATTTATTATATAGGCAACACAATAGCTTGGAGACCAAGTCAGACTCTCTTTCATTTTACTTGCTTATAGGACGGCCGCCTCCTCCCCATATGGGTTTACCATATGGTTTGGGCTATCTCTTAATTAGTTAAGTCCATTACTTAATTAATTGTAAGCCTTTAGTTAATTAAATCGTCTAGCGATTTAATTAACGACTGTTAAGCTATATCGTGAATATGAACCTAATATAATTAATATAATGCAGTATATATATATATATATATATATTATCTTATATATATATATATACTTATAATTTATCTATGTATTAATATATTTCTATATACTATATATTTATATGTTATTCTCATGTTTAAAATGTTAGTATCTAAGTAGTATGTGTGTGAACTCATAGGCTCACGTATCTCTAACCGTATAAATATCGATATGACATGAGAAATTCTCAATAACTCTGACTTGCGAAAGTCATATCATACAATGTATTATACTAACATTGGTAAACGTCTAGCAACATGTCAATGCTCTAGAAAAATACCTGGTGTAGTGTATTAAAACATTCTCAAGTATCAATGTTCATTATAATATCCTTTGTTTCAAATAACTTGTTGAAATGGTTATGGATCAAGTCTTCCTATTATTTAAACAATTAGTTTTAATTTTAGATATTAAACAAGATTACCAAACGTACAAGATTCATCTTGACTACACTTTGGGCACGGCCATGCCAAAATCTAATCAACTCAATGAGGGGCCTAGTTAGTATCTAACTGAAGAAACATGTGGAGGAACAAATCCTATTTTGATTGCACGTGTCATTCATATGCTTCACAACACTTCTAAAAATTGCCTTTATAACTACCTTATTCAGGATAGCAGTTGACTAAATTAAGAAATGGCTCATCCACACAAACAAGATCCTACTGGCATCTTAAATATAAGGATGACGATGATACTCCACTTTCGAGTATCACTTAACGAATGTGATACATTAAAGTGATTGGTCGTTGGTTGGGTTAGTCCAATGTTCATAGGTGTGAATTAACATAAGAGTTTGGGGGCGAGACACGTCTTTAATATTAATCTCATGATGAATATGACCATTCGCTCACATTTGTATTAATTCAACTTTAAACTCGATTTCTGGTAACGATAGTGGACTCTTTTAGAATGTTACAAGCATGCATGGATTTAACATGCAAGTATACAACTCAGTGTGTACAAATGTTAAACATTCATACCCGGTATATCAATTCATTATTTAATACAAGTGCTTACAGTTCTATTATCGAAGAATTAAATTAATCAATGCATTATAATCCTAGTTGAAAACTTATGCCTTAAGTCACGACATTTGCACTTGTTGATAAAGCATAGTTTCTTTGAACAAGTCAAATAGGTTATGATGTTTCAGAACTTTAAGAATACTTATTTCAAAAATTCACAAGCTGATGTGGGTAGTTGCAACACAAGAAGTTTTACAATCCCCTAGGTAGTGTACCTAATCATTGCAGTGTAGTATAAGCACGACTCGGGGGCTGTTATCGTTCTCTAGGGGAATAGTTTGGGTAGGGTCGAATAGAATGTCACTAAGGTCTAAGGGTTGAAAGAAGATTATTTTTGTATTTTTATGTTTTTTAGAAAGCAAGTAAAATCTCGGGTTTGAAGGGGGTTTGATTAAAACTAATTAACTACTAATCTACTTTTAAACTAATCTAACTATGTGGAGGAAACTCGTATAGGTAAACAAATGTGCTCACTTAATTAGACATAATCCTTTGTGTTGCGCTTCTAATAGTGTGTTCGTGCGTCTGCATGCGTCACCCTTGCTGCTGTAATGTGTAAGTATTTACTAATGTTGTGTAAGTATTTCCTAAGTCATGAACGAATTACACGAACCCGCGTCTACGTAATATTTCATTAAGGCAACACACAAGTAAGGTAGTATGAAGACTATTACAAGGCCCCTAAGAGTACATTACGTACATTAAAATTCTTAAAAGGTGATCATCCATAGATGGGTAAGGTAGTATGAAAACGGTTACCTATAGAATCCTTTCTACACAATCATGTTTTCCTAGACGTCTATGCTAATGTAATATTTATGGCTAGTTATCTAAAGCCTAACGCGTACACCCATCAACAAGAAGCAATATTAAAAGGATCTACAAACTAATTCACATGCAATCATAAGCAAACACTATAAGATCTAGCCTAGCATGTTAAGGAGAAGCGAAGAACAATGACTAATCAGACAACACATAGACATATTTAAAGATTATAAGATAAAAAACTTCACTGATCAAAACATAGAGTTTAGGTTGATACAAGGGGTTTTTAAACCTTAAAAATGACCTAACTACGGCTAATAATCGTACTCTAAAATTGACTCCTGAATTCCACAAATTCCAAACTTAAAACCCTAATTCTGAGTTTGTATATATAGAAAAACAGTCGCGACATCATCGCAAGAATCCTGATGACGTAGCTTCGCCGAATCTTCTAGGGCTTCTTTAAGTCGGTTACATTCTGACGCGTCTCAAATATCTTGACGCCATCGCTGTGATATCCTGACGGCGTCGCCAGTATTTCTGACGCCATCTCCAGCCACTGTACGAATTTTCTTCATCGACTTTGGTTTAGAGTTGTAATCTCGTCAGTTTCTTCCTCAAATGAGCCCAAGTCACGTGTATTTCCTCCAAATGCCATCGAAGTGATAAAAACACAAAAAGAAATAATTAAGCACGTATTTTGGAGATATTTGCATGATTTAAGGGGTTAAATAACCCTAAAAGTGTATAAAATGACACCTCATCAAATACCCCTATACTTGGGATTTGCTTGTCCTCAAGCAAATTGGCTTTTCTATCTAGACAATAGCAATATCAAGGGCATTTAACTTACCTTTTAAAGATAGTTTATGACACAACCTTCTAGACCTCGCAATTAAAAGCACAAAAATTATACACTAACATCTCATAATAAGGGTTTGAATTCTCTCTTTCTCTCAGAACTATAATGAATTATAATAATATGGGAAACGAGAAAATAACACTCATTACCTGTCGTAGCATATAAATTACCATAAGCTTGATAAAGGATCAAACTTCCACTGCTATGGCGTAAGCACCTAGGAGTTACTATCAAAGAGGTCTTTAAAGGGTTGTGATGTATGGGTGTAAGTTAAATGAAAACGGATACGGGTGGGATATATTTAGGTGAATTTTGGGTGGATTTGGGTGGTGGTGAGTTAATTAATATACAAGAATACATGTGAAGGCGTTGCTAAGCCAATACTCGACCACACTAGGAATAAGATATACAAACCTCTACATCAACTCTTTCTTTTTCTTTTCTGACTCTATTTTTTACATATAAACATAAACATAAGCAAAATGACAGCCCGTATATTTTTCAATTTTTTTTGATTTTTTCTCCTTTTTTTCATACACTTTTGCCCTGCCATTTGCTTAAACATAATAATACATAACTTAGGGTTTATAAACACACCACTACACTTGAGTTCTTACTACTCAATGACATTAACTAATCTAATGACCCAAATTGAAATGATCAACAAACATGGAGTGTATTAAGCATGTATAGGGGTATATAAGGGATGTCAAAAAAACAGAGAGTACATAAGCTCATATGAGGGTTAATTTTTTGACTTCTTCCTATTCTTGATTTACGTCATTTTGTTATATATTAGAATAGTAGTTATAAAAATATATTATAGGATAATATCAATCAATTAGAGAGTAAGTTATTCCATGTGGATTTTAGAGAAAATTTACTTTTACCCAGTCAAACCTTAAAACTAATCATTCACGGGTCGTTTCCGACGAGGTGCGAATTTAAAAATTGAGGTAACATTTGTGGAACAATGCTTGAATATCACAAATTGGATTTGGTTTTCTATTTCTACTAATAATATTCGCAAAAGCCAAGTAAAAGACGCTAAAAACAAAAGCATTAAAGATTTAATCTAAAATCGAAACGGGAATTCAAAAACCCGTTCTTTAAAAAAACTAAATCCTTGAATTTTACCCTACAAATGAAATTTAATTTTTAACAATCTAAATTGATAAAGAAAATTTTTTAAATATAAGAATTATAATTTTTTTGAATTTGTATTTATTTGTTATGAATTAAAATGGTTATTAATATAAAAATTAATTAAAATATACTAAACTAATTTGGAAAATTCTGAAAAATTTATGAAAAGTACTTTGCACTATGCTAAACCTAAAAAAAATAAAATGGGGCAACCAGCTTATCTCATGAGTTGGTTAAAAAAGCTCTAAAGTGCAGAAAGTAAGCTTAAATGGCAAACAAAGTTTACATATTAAATGTTGTAGAGTTATACTCGAAAAAGACCCCAGGGCAGATGGTTGGTGTGTGTTGTGTTAAAGGCTTGGGAGTTGGGTTGAGGTCAGGGGTTCGAGCCTTGCTCACCCTTGACTTCCCTAATTCCTAAGCTTTATATTTTTCGAAATTTCTTTTTGAAAAAGCTTTATAACTTAAAAATAAGCAACTTTTGCAAAATGACTTTTTATAAAAACTTATAATAAGCCAGAAATAAGCACTAAAAAGGTTGACTGTTTTGGTTATTTTAAGCTAGGACTAAAAGGGGCTAAATTGTTATCTTTTTTTTACTTAATAAGCTAATAAAAAGAAAATGAGCTTCTATGACTGCTTATCACTTACACATAAATAGCACTAAGGGAGCAAAAATAAGCAAATATATGATACTCAACTAAGCTTTAAAATGTAAATCACTTACAAGGCTTTTTTAACTTAAAACGCTAATCGAAAATGCTATTATGTTGTATAAGCTCTTCCCGAGCTAATATAAGCTATCAGAACACATTAAAACTAACCTAATAAGACAAGATAACACAATAGATTAGCTATATATGATTAAGGACCATCATGCTCAGAAAAGCATTAATAGTAATTTGGGCCAAAACTGTTAACCAAAAAGCAAAGGGGGCACTTTCTTGCTTATTTTTAAGCTAGAAGATGAATCCTTATGGCGGTAGAGACTTTTAGCATGCAAATCTTATTCCCCCCATAATTTTAAGTATCTAATTTATTAATTAGCAGAAAACATTTGAAAATAAAATAAGGGCTGTTTAAAAGCTAAATGAAAAAGTTGTTTACACTAAAATCTTATCTTTTTGGTTTTTTCAAGTTTTTAGGGACTAAAGTGCCAGCCTACTTTTAAGCTATTAAAATAAGTTTAAAATATGAGTTAAGCTAAAACAGATTTAGATTGACAACCATTGAGCTTATGCTCTTAAACTCAGATTCTAAAAACATCTTATAATTATCTAAAAATTGAGTTTGAAAAAGGACTTTGAACTTTAAATAGGACAAACAACTATAAAAAACTTTGACAGATTTTTACAAAATATAACTCATAGCCACTATTTTCACACTTAACCTAAACCTATTCTACTGCATTCTAAACATAAATCAAGCATGAAAATAACACTTATAAGCACTTAATCAAAATTTAAACCAATAAGCTATGAATTGAAACCTAAACATCACAGATTCAAAACTTGAGTTCTCAAAAGCTAAAAACACAATATTAGACTTAAGCAACTAACTACAACAGATTCAAAGGCTTCCAGATGTATGATCAAAGTTCACAAATGGGTTAATATGGTATAAACAGCACTAACCATGGGTTAGTGTTGTTGTGCCAAACACCCCTTTATATTTCCTAATACCATTTTTTAAGCTTAACAGATCCAATTAAGCATAGAAAAGTAAAAACAGATGGAGTACAATGATAGTAAAAGTCAAACAAGCAAGAAACTAAGGAGGATAAGCATTAATCAATAACCTACCCTAATAAGCAAATTTGACTAGAAATGGACAGAATTTAAGAAAACTCAAACTAAACACCTATAAGCTATAAGCTAGGCACATTAAGCTAAATTAAGGCAGAATAAGCTTGAATAAGCAGATAATTAGCACAAATAAGCAGTAATAAGCAAATGACATAAAAATAAGCAAAAATGGAAAGTGAAGCTAACCTTTTTCCTTTGCTAAACAGGGGACTTAGAAAGTCTTAGATTAGGGACTCAGCTTATTGTCAATAAACTAAATCCAAACCCATAAGCTCATCCATGGCTAGCTTATCATCCAAAAAGCTAAAAATCTAAATTTTGATTCCAATGACACATAAAACTCACAAAAGCTATTGTATAAGCTTATATGAGTATAACAGGTTCTATAAGCTTATGAGAGCTTATAGAAAGGACTTTTGAACAAAAATAGCTAAAGGCATAAAGATTTAAAAAAGGACAGATTTGCATAAACATAAAAACTAAAATTTTCATTAACTTAAAAAGATTACATGGCTTGGAATTTAAAAGTACAATAAAGTGAAACAAGCAGTAAAATAAGTAAAAACAAGATTACACTACTCCTAAAAACTACACTAATAACTAGATTTCTTTCAAATGAGAAAATAAGTTGCATATAATTAGACCAATACAAGCTTCTGTTGTGCTGTTGTGTATTGCTGTCGTGAGGAGAGTGAAACCATCATCAAAGCCATCTAATTTTCTTGGTCCCCAAGGGGAATGATCTGGTCCCTTGATTTGGGTCTTCAAATTCTTGACGAATGGGAGTGGATAGGATTGCCAACATTGATTTGTTGGTTTATGATGTGGGGTTGTAGGTGATAGTGATAGGTTTGTTTGTTGGAGCAGGGGACGAGGTGGGAAAGAGACAGATGAATAGTAGGGCGGGAAATTTTAATTTGGGTGAACAGGGTAACGGTGGTTAAGGGTGTTCGTTATAATGGGGGAAAAATGACTAACGACGTTAGTCCTTAAGGACTAACGGTGTAAAAGTGGGTTAAGGGTTTATAGTTTGGGCTTTTAGTTTGTTTTTGGGCCATGTTAATATGGTTTGGATTTTGGTCTTTTTATACTTGACTTTTAATTATACAAAAAGCTTATTTGGCTAACTAGGCCCATTAATTTGGGTGCGGGTTGGCCCGATAAGATTTATTCGTTCGGCTGGTCTTTTGAACTTTTTGACTTGATTTTGACTTTTGACTTTGTTATTGGATTTTTTCCACGTTCTTTCCATTCATGACTCGGTTTTGTCCACGTTTTGCCTGTGTTTTGTCATCTTCGAATATCCATTACCTGCACCAGTATGTAAAGACTAAACAAGCTATTTTTTGCATTTTATGTCCGTTTTTGCGTATTTAAGCTTGTTTTATTGTGTAAAGGTATGTGTAATTAAGCACTTCCAATATCCACACTTTACTAAGATATTGAACGTGTCCATCACGCAATGCCGATATGTAAACACTTTAGTAAACCAAGAATCTCAATCCCCCTCGACTAATTACCTCGAAAAGTAGCTAAGTGTTCATCGAGGGGGATTAAAGAATCATCAGTTTTGAAAGCCCCGCTTTGACCATTTTTAAATATTTATACTTATTACCACACATATTTTTTTATTTTTCCCTTTTTCTCATTTTTATTAGTACTTAATTTTTCAAGCAACTAACGAACATATTGGATTTGTTTATTCTATAACTTTTTGGGGTCACAGAACCAAGAAGCACTTTATCCTAAATTGCTAAAAACTAAGATTAAAATTCATCGTCCCCGACTTTTCACTTGTACAAACCAAGCTCAAAAATGAAATCACCGTTAAATATAAGGTAAGATGCTAACACTACTCATACTTGTAACTTGTGAACTTTTCACCCCGACAATTATTATATCTTAGGTGAATGTGCTTATTTCGAATTTCAACCATAGATCAAACATTTTACAAAATTTCTATGCTTCACGTTCCACCCGAGAATAATGAGTTTGAAGGCGAGATCATCCCATGTAGCGACTTTCGTTCTCGGCCATCCCCAACCTTGAGGCTAATCGTGACAGGCTTTTGACACCCAAAGAGAGTAGTATCACGAGGACTCAAGGAACTTCGGTTCAAAACCCTTGGATTTCCGTTATACATAAATCACAACTTAAAAAAGAAAATAGTCTTAGTTCAAAAGCATATTTAAATTTAAGAAAAAGAGATTTTCCCTATATTTATTAAATTACATATATTACACTTAATATAATTATTCATCCTTTAAACTAAGGAAATCCTCGACCTTTTAGAAAGCTGCAACATTGGTTGTGAGCCGGCAAGATGCAGCAAACTTTTATCAGTCTCGGATAATCACTATGTGCCTTATTTAGAAGACTGCAACATCGGTTGTGAGCCGGCAAGATGCAGTAAACTTTTATTAGCCCACATTTATTATTATTATTATTACCTCATTTGTCATTTTTCATTTTCATATTTTTTAACTACTTTTATATTTAACATATTTAGAGAATATTTCTTTTTAGAAATTTAAGTATAAATTTTAACTAAGACTAAAATTATTGCTATCGACCATACTTCAAAAATCGTTGATATAAGTTTAATTTTCGAAGAGAGCAAAGCCACAAACTACACTTATGGGAGAGAAAAGCCACAAACTACACTTATGAGCTCTTAAGATTTCTAACTAATCCTTGTTTAGATTAAACTCTTAGTAACTCTTTCATTTCTCGTTCTTTCGCAATGTACTTTAAAATCTTTTTAATTAAAAAATCAGCAACTGCTTAGTCTAAATGTTAAGGGATAGGCATAGAAGATATGTCGCTCGATCGAGTCAAAATTTTATTCTTATTCTCCCAGCAGGAAGTCAACACTTGTGATAAATAACACTTATTTTATTTTTGCTATTTTCAAAATTTTCATTATTTGGTATTTTGGTCGTTATGTAAAAAAGATTAGTGAAACAACGGCTGCAGCACAATCATATCGATAGATCCCCCATACTAGAATTTGAACATTGTCCTCAATGTTTTAAGAAGGGTCTCTAAGTAAATCCTAAGCCGTTTTTTAAGTATGCTCAAAGATAAACGTTAGTCAATAAGATTTAGGATATTGAATTCCCAAATGAAGATGAGGATGTGAAGCTCGAGTAAACGAAGGACAATAATAACCCTCGAGCTACGAGAGGCTTCATAATCAGGCGGACAATCATTGGGACAAACATCACAAACACAAGCACGAGAAAGAAGAGGCGAGCCTCCTCACAACACATTATTCTTTACTACTATATTATATAAGGATAAGCATGGGTTGCCACATATGAAGAGCTTATTAGAGTCCACTTGCATTACCTCAAATCCCAATACTTAAGCATTTATCAAGGGGGATAATTTGGATATGACTAAACCCAAATTAGGATTTGTTTCTCTCCATGAATCAACTTCGGGTTTTATGAATGAAAAAAGCTTAGAAGCTTTAAAAGCCCCGATTGTGATGTAGATGAGGAGTTTTCTCTTTGAAGATGAACCACCATGATTCAAAACTTTCGTCTTTTTTTCATATGAAATGGAATGTAAAGTATCAATCATGGGGGAAAGAGTAGCAAGAAATCTCGTGGATTCGACTTCAATGCATATCCCCAGATCGTAAATCTTGTTTCTATCTCCGGAAGGAGAAGAAACATCATGATCGGATCCGAGATCATTATGAGAAGGAATGAAGTCGAAATCCATATGAAGGGTGGGATGGGTGGGCAAAATATTAGGCACATCAACGGGGATGTCTTCCACTCTCCATCAATGTTGACATCTCACAAATAGAGATTAATCAACATGAAAAATGATTCAACTAGGGAAGGGACGTAGAATTATCGTCTCTTCACGTAAGTCGTATTTTATCACTCTCAATACCCGGTTGGTAATGAGTCATCCAGGACCAGGAATTATATCTGATCTCTCTGCCTATGAGAGTTTTTTTACCTCAACGGGGATGGAAATGTGGAGAAAAGACTCGCATGATCGTATTTTGGATTAGTGGTTTATCGCAATATAGTATATATAAAAATTACTAGGAAATCCAAACTCTTCACCCTTGACAAGTAAAAAGGTCAAGACTACAATAGAAATAAAAATATATAGTGAAATCATGTATAAAAGATTTCGGAAGTATGATTCCCGGGTCGTATGTTCCCACGAGGCTGCAATTGAATAGTTGATTTTGGTTTGATTAGATTGAGTGTGAATGATTTTCTGATTGATTATAAGTCCCTAACAACTAAGGGAAGCAAAATTAGGTATAAGGGTAATCCCTTAAATTAAATTATTGGAACAAAACCTAAACGGGCATGACAAAAAAATAAAATGCACGACAGCATAAATCGGTGACAACTACCTAGCAGAAAGAAACGGTTTGCATCGTAACTACCAGCAGAAACGGCAATATTACAGCAAGTAACGAGGGCTATACCAGCAGAAACGAGGCTACAAAATACTGCTCGATTTTTAAAAATGCGGTTTTTTAGCACAAAACTCAAAACACGAAAGTTGTCCGGGGTACATGTTGTTTTGCAACTTTAATAAAGGCACCTTTATATTTTAAGCTAACTTCAATAAGCCCTAAAAAGCAAATTAGCTGCTGATGCAGTAAAGTTGGCTGATACGAGGCTACAATATACTGTGATTTTAAAATCGTTTTTGATAGCCAATCACATATATTCTCAAAACAAGTAAGTTGTCCGGGTCATGTTTTTATATGCAAACTTTATTAAAGGTACCCTGATTATAATAAGCTCTTAATTTCCCCGAAGCCTAAATTAGCTGTGATTTGCGAATGTTATGGGTGGGGACTGTCGTTGTGTAAGTTGCTGTTAAATAGAGCTAATTGTTTCACATATTTAGGTAAATGGTTAGGGGTGGGGTATTGTAGGAGATGTAGCGTGTTGAGGTTGTTCCTATATTGCACGGGTTCAATCCATAAATACAACTGTTCGCATTAGACTTTGTGAGCTGATTTATTGTAGATGGTTTAGGTTAGGGGGCTATATAGATTTGACTCATTTTGGTTAGATGCGAGTTTTTGCCTTATGTATGAAAAAAACTGCAATGTTGTGCTTTTGGGCATTTATAAGAGATACGTTGGTGTCCTTTTGTTGCCCATAAGTGGATACCGCACGTAGGGTCAATAAAGACTTATTGATTAAAGCACATATATCGCACAACTGACACTATTAACTTCTCTATTTTTCCGATTTGTCATTGATAATGTTGCTCGGTTGTGCTATATAATTGTACTGGCACTGCTTTGGGTGAGGTGAGAGGTTTCTGTTTGCAGGATTGTCTTTTACTAATGTATTGTGAGTGTAGGCTTTGTTTATAGATTGTAAGTCCGCTTATGTATTGGGGGGGATTACTCACGTTTGAAGCCTGTTGGTGCAGGTGGTTTTTGAGTTGGTGAAAATAGGGGGAGTTTAGAGATGGCTGTGGATGTTAGGTTTAGGGGAAGATTTTTTTCTATGGGGCTACTTGTAGGTATTCTTATCAAGGGTCCAACTTAGGTATATGTGTTTATAGGTTTTGGTTGAGGATTTATTATGCAGGTTGTGAGTATGGTTCAGTTTATAGTTTTAGTTGGATAGGAGTAGGTTGAAATTGATTGTATGTTTCTTGTTTTCTTGTTGTTGATTGGGACGTATGGTTAAGGTTTGCTTTTGGGAATTGTTGGTTAAACGTTAAGTGTCTGTACAATGGTTCAGAAGAGCAGTTTACTTGCATGGTTCAATTATTGACTGGCATGCGTGTAAGACAGCTGCGGTGTTGTTGAAACCCTTTGGGCGTGGTGTGAATGGGGGGACGGGGGGGAATGGTCTAGTTATATTATAAATTCGTAGGAATTTTTGGAGGGAATATTGCGCATTTGGATCTTTATCTTTCGGGTTTGGCTGGGGTGGTTTAGAGCTGGAGGGGGCAAGTTGGCACGAGTTTTCGGTTCTGGGTTATCTGTAGTGGTAGTGAAGATTTTGTGTTTGTGAGTGTGTGTAAGCGGTGAGTGAGAGATCGGTGGTTCGTAGGTTTTATATTTAGGTTATATGGGGTGGGTTTAGGGAGTCATATTAGTTGGGATTTTATTTTATGGTTTTGGGATGTGTTTAGGGGGTAGGGCGGTATTTGCAGGATGATGTAGCATTGGTTTTTGGGGGGGGCGGTGTCGGGGTCTTTTTTTTTAGTTTTTTGGTATAGAGGTTTTTCGTATTTTCGGTAAGCATGAAAGACGGGGGTAGGGGTGTATGGGTAAGATCTGTGGGACAGATGATGGGTGTATTTGGTCTTATTGGAGGAAGCGAAAGTAATTTTCATTGAGAGTATGGCAGACGGAGTGTCAGGGCATGGGTACGGGGAGTTGGTAGTGACTGGTCGGGGGAGTGGAGTGCGAGTGGTGTATGGTACGTGGGGATACTGGTGTGGGTGGTGCATTAGATATTGTGATGGGGAACATGGGTATTCGGCCTGTGGGTGGCGCTCTCATCCCTTGGATCACGATAATGTCCTTGGATTGCCAACATCTTTGGTCCATTGTGCGCCATGTAGAGCCCGACCGTGACGTGTGAGATTGGGGCGCGGGCTTCTGTGGTGGGTCGTGCGACACTCATGGGCGTGGGATTGGGGGTGATGGACTTGGGTTTGGGAATTTATGAGGTTACCGATAGGAAGGGCTTGGCGGGGGATTATGTGGGTTACGGAGTTTGGGGTTTGGGGGGGGGTTTTCGTTTTTTAGGGGAGATGTCCTAGTGTGGGTGTGTATGTGTGGTGGTAGTGTAGTTATTGGGGTTGGGGGGGTGGGGGGTCTTGGGTTCTTTGAATACCAACACACCCGCATACTGAGGGAGGCACGGGAGATTGAGACGGGGGACCATGGCGGGAGGTTATTTTGGTTGGGGCCACAATTTTGGGCATGTTGCATGACAACGGCGGTTGCGGGAAAGGATTGTTGTGTTCGGTGAGGGGGGGGGATGGTGGGGAGGGTACAACCGATTGGGTGTGGGGGCAGCGGGAGGGGACTGCGCAGGTGGGGTCGGGGTAGGGGTGGGGGCCAGGAAGTGGGGTGATTATACTAGGCCGGAATGGAACGGGGAAGCAAGGGGTGGGGCGACGGGGGTAGGGGGGGGGGAGGCAGGGGGGGAGAGAGAGCCGGTCCTGCACAAACTACATTTTGCACATCTAATTCTTGCATTGATGGGGCTGGGGGTGGACGGGTATTGGGGTTAGTTTGCATAGCTGTGGGGGTTTGGTAAAAGGTTTGTGATAATTTAAGACTCATTCCAAAATCCCCCCAAAACTTAGATGTTGCGTTTGTGTCCAAGCATATACATTAATTATTAGGCGAGGTATGTAGCTCTCAGTGATACTTTTTTGAGATTTGACACCAGCGTCGTGTTAGTGGGTTTTGGTGCCTTGCCGGGGTGATTCTGGGTATGGTTCTTGTTGAATGTGACGAGGTATAGGCGATCTTTCGGGGGAGATTAATTGAGGGGGGTAGGGTATATTTAGAGAGTTGGGGGGGGGTGGGGGGGGGGGGGTGGGGGATGGGGGGATTAATGGACAATTAAGGGGTCGGCAGGGTGGGAGATTCTTGGGGTTCTGTAGTTTGAGTTACGGGCGTTGTGTTGTGCTATCAGAAAAATACCAGTGGTAGGACCAGGAAATCAGGTTGTTGGGATGCAAGGCACCGTGTGGGGGATATTTGTCTCTAGCTTAGCCTATTAATAATAAGTTTCATTATTTTATGTCACGAGATATAGTTTAGCTTGTTAAATAGCCCTCAAACTTATGACCTTCAGGCTGGAATTTTTACTCCCAAACTGGATATATGATTTGAAGGTGTGTGTGCTCGTTTTTAACTATTCCATAGATCAACTTATTTTCCATAGTCATAAATTCAAGATGATCACGAACTCAAAGCAAACAACTATTAGGTACTTGTAACTTGATTTTAAAACATAGAACTTTTTCCAATGCAACTTATTTATCTTTTTCATAAAGTTCTTAAAGATAGGATTGTTTGCTTAGTTTCGAACATTCTCTACCCTACCCCCCCCCGGTGCTCGCTCCCTAGTAGGATATCACAACCACTGAGGTGTTCTTAGTTTGAAACCCACCCGTTGCTAGCGTAGTGGGGAAATCACATCAAAACAACCTTTATTCCTAAATATGTAAGGATCGGTGTCTCTAGTTTGAAACCTCACCTCGTCCGTTCTTCCAAGTGAGATATCACAACACACAAATCCCTAGAAGCAAAAGACGTCTTAGTTTGAACCCCCACCTGTGGGTTGACGGAGTGGGATATACGACACATCTTTTACTAGCTCCATATGATCAAATGTATGCTTCATTGGCATAATTACAACTATTAGTGCATTTTTGCTATTCATTACTTCATTCATGCTTTTTTGGCATTTTATCTTTCAAAAACCGTGCTTTTAAAGAATCAAGTTACAAAATTTGAGCTTTTTCTGACAAACATCGATTGACTTAGTTGAACAAGCACGTATGATTAGGTGGATTAGAAGCTTATGGGGAGAAAAGGAACTCAAAAAGTTATTCATCATATGATTTTTGAGAGATCTTGCTTAACACATAAAACTTTATATTTAACTTATCATATTTGTTCATCACCTTTTTAAAATTCAAAGCATAGAATTTCGTAAAGCTCGGGCCTGAGGACATAGCTAGGGCTCAATTGCCCGATCGAGTCAAATTATTATCTTTCTACCAAAGAAAAGTCAAATCTGTGACAAAAAACTTATTTTAATTTTTGAAATTTTTTTAAATTTTTTCATTTTTTGGTGTTTTTGCAAAAATTTTTGGTGAAAGATACGGGATTACGTGGGTAACAATTGCTGCAGGCAGCATCAAATCGATGATACCCCCCAAACTAGCACTAAACATCGTCCTCGATGTTTTGAAAGGGTATTCGGGGTCTATCCTAAGGCCGTTTATGAAGTTTATGCCAAATGATAAGAAACGTTAGTCGATTAGATTAGGGATTTCGGGTTCCCAAAATGAAAGCTGAGATTGAAGCTCGATGTGATCGAATAGACAAAATTGAGAAACGAGGCTTCACAATCCGGGCAATCCTGGACGATAAAACAACATCAAAAGAAACACGGTGATAGAAAAGACAAGCTATCTCACACAACAAAACAACAATTATTATACATGACAACTACGGATAAGCATGGGTTGCCACCAGAATGCGCTTGTTTAAGGTCACTTGCTTTGCCTAATTCCCCGCAATCATGGTCCATGGGGAAGGTTTGGAGATAGGGACTACCAATTGTGGTAGTCCCTCCAATAGGTATGCTTAACACGATGACCAATCACTTTGAATTCGGCCGTTGGCTTTTTGAGATAGTCTCAACAGTTGCCGTTAATGGAAAAGACTTTGAGTGATGGTGAATGGTCCACTCCAACGGGATTTTAGTTGGCTCCGAGAAAATCTTCAATCTTGAGTAAAGAGGGGACTCGATCACGACGTTGAAACGCTGATTTTATTGATCTTGAGGTCATGGATTCTCTTAGTTTTTCCTTATAGATCAATGAGTTCTCATAGCATGATCAGAAAGTTCGTTAGTTAATTGAGTTGAATTTCGGGTGATTCAACCGCAGTAGAAAGATCCAAAGTTTGCTTGTTTCATAGGCCCAATAGGTCTTTGTGCTCTAAGCTCGATCGGAAGATTGGCATGCCTTTTCCATACCACAAGCTTGTAGGATACACCGATGGGCGTTTATGTAAGCTGTGCGGAAGGCCCGATAGATGCATCATTAGTTTTGTCCGACTAGAAGCACGGTTGTCACATATGGTCTTTCAAGGATAGTTTCAAACACGATTTGCACCTCGACTTGCCCACTTGTTTGTGATGATACTGCGGTGGAGAGACGGGAGAGGGAAGCATATTTTTGCGTATGACCTTGCAAATTGGTACATTGCAGAAATGAGTTTCCGCGATCACTTATGATAGCTCGAGGGACTCCCAACATCTGGCGAAGAGAGATTTTAGGAATTTGCAAATGACTTCTGGCATCATTGGTGGGGAGCGTTTCGCTTAACCCTTTTTGACATGTAGTCATACGGTCCACCGAGTATATATTGGTTCCTCGTGAAGACGGGAAAGGGCTACATAAGTTCAATGCCCAGAGTCAAAGATTTAACATATTGGATGGCGTTTGAGGCATTCATCCCGATGCGAATTTTTACTTGTCGTGACACGAGTCACGTTTTTGACAAACTTTGTGCATCTTGTAAATGGTGGGCCAAAAGAAGCCGGAATCAAAGATTTTTTGGCGGTTAGGTTTGCACCATGATGTCGCCCGCGGGGGGTCTATTGTGGCAAGCTCGAGAATGTCGAGAGCTTCCTTGAGTGCACACATGCCCTGTTCAATTGATCCGCACCAAATTTTATACTGAAGGGTTTCATCCCAAATAATATGTTTCACGTCCTTTGAAGAACTTATTTTTCTGTTGGGTTGACATGCCCTTCACACGAAGTTACCCGGCATGGTAATTTGCAGTCGGCAAACCCACGGTTGTGTGGGTAATAGAATCACCACGAAAAGTCCCATACTTATCGTCTCGAGCGGAAATATTTAATTAAATCTCTTTAAGTCTTGAGAACGTTTCATACAGGTTTTTATCATCGGGACAGTATGATCGGTGGCGAGGTTCTGGCTCCTTTTTGGTGTCAAGAATTTAACAAATTCTTGGAGGAGGAGAACCCATCGGAGCAATCTCGCTTTAGCATCCTTTTTGGCAAAGAGATACTTGAGAGCGGAATGGTCCGTATGCACTATGCTTTTGTTCATGATAAGATAAGACCGGAATTTTTCGAATGCATACACCACGGCTAACATTTCCTTTTCCGTCGTGGTGTAATTAGATTCAGCCTCGGTCATCCGTCTTGCTAGCATAATGGATAGGCCGAAAGTGTTTTTCATGACGTTGCCCCAAAACTGCCCCTATGGCGTAATCACTTGCATCGCACATAAGTTCGAATGGTAGATCCCAGTTTGGGGCAATCAAGATCGGAGCTTCCGTAAGTTTATTCTTTAACGTTTGGAAAGCTTGGATGCATTCATTAGAGAAGATGAATGGAGTATTCTTCTCGAGAAGATGAGTCATTGGTCGGGATATTTTGGAAAAATCCTTTCTGATTCTTTTTCCGGTAAAACCGGACGTTAGACCAGAAAAAACTCTAATCTTTGACAGTGGTGGGCGTGATGGTAATTTGGCAAATGAATTTATAATTTTGGCTTTGTCACCTCTATCCATTTTTAGAAATTTTATGGCGTGGACAATGCCTCTTTGACCATTAAAATGGCTTCTTCCTCCCGTAAGGACACCAAATTGGTGTCTTTCACATATTTGCAACATTTTCTCAAGTCGGGAGAGGCCAATTTGCACTAGGAAACTTTTTCCCAAAGATCCGAGAAGTCAGCCATGATGACTTCTCATTGTCTTTCAACCAATGTCGTGAAAAGATGGCCAAAGTATACCTTTGGAACGTGCCCGGTGCATTTGCATAAGCGAAAGGCAAGGCGGACGGTAGGCAAAGTTCTGTATAGGGACAAGTAAATGGTTTTTCTTGGATCACGGGGGTCAATGGGGATTTAGAAATACCCGGAGAAACCATCGAGGAAACAATTGTACTCGTTGTCCGCAATTCTCTCGAGCATTTGATCTATTAAACGGGAGTGGAAAGTGGTCTTTACGTGGTGGCTTCATTTAACTTGCGGTAGTCAATGCATACCCGCACCGGTAAACCAATCGTAGTTGGCGTTCAACTCATTTTCTTCATTTTGAACAACGGTAAATCACATTTGTGGGACACAATTATCGGTGACCATGGAACTATCGGAGATGGGTAAATCAATCCTGCGTCAAGAATTTTTTCATAACTTATCTTGATGACACGTGGTAATTTTTGGATTTACCCTTCTTTGATGCTGATCTGCCGGTTTTAGTCCTCTTACATTAGAAATTTGTGGGTACAAAAGTTCCGGTTATACCCTGAATGTCGGATTTATTTCCAAGCAATGGCTCGCTTGTGGGACTTAAGAACCTTGATCAAGATCGGCTTTCTCCCCAAACTTAATCTTTAGCAATTGATGACTGGTAAATTGTTGTCTTTCTTCCAAGAATGCGTATCAAGATGGGGAGGTATGTCTTTGAGTTTAACCGTGGCGGTTCATCTATCGAGTTATAAACAGTTTTTGGCTTCAAAAGTTTGATGTTGCTTGGTTTTCTGGTGAACATTCCTTGATTTGAATAGAGTCGGTGGTTCATTGTTCAAGAAAATGCTTCTAGGATGAAGAATGTCCCCGTCGGATGCATATATGTCGGATCAACTTCCGGTGATGTTGTATAATCATCTAGAGCAAGGAAAAGCATTTGTTCACTTCGAACTATGTAGAATGTCATCTTTCTCCAAATGGAGTAAGGTCGGGAGATGGAATTAGCAACAATAGGATCAAAAGCAGGAGAAGGATTTCGTATGTTACCGATATCAGAAATACCTGAGGACCTCTTGCGAGTATTCTTCACTAGCATATCAATGACGTCAATCCGGTTTACCGTATATGATTGAAAATTTGCGTGTGTCTCGAAGTTTTTGATCTAGGTTGAAAGTTATGGCCTCTTGCCAACACGAAGGGTAATTTCACCCTCGTACAATCGTTAATGCACGACTGGTTTTCGAAAACACTCCCGAGAATTAGAGGTACTCAGGGGGTCTGGCTCATATTTAACAACACCAAATCGGCGGGGAAAATTGGAACTTTCCACCAACACACGGACGTCTTTGGCGATTACCGATTGCTCTCGTGATTGAACGTCCGCTATCTCTAGCGTCTTGCTATGTTGGGGTAGCTCGGAAAGAGAGAGATCTTTCCCACGGAATACGGCATAAGGATTGATGCTTGCACTCAAGTTCGTTCTTGGCCAAGGCATTGATGTGTTAATTGCCAGGAAATTCAATGGTAAGGAATCTGCCGAGGTCTCCAAGTTTTTAGTAACTTGTTACGGATGACCACGAGCAAGTTTCGTTCATATTTGCCATTTCACCAATTTCTCTTTGTTCCGATTAAGGCTTTAAAGTTGACGGCGAATTTAGGTATAGAGTCAAAGCCTCAAAAAGCTAATTTCGAATTCATTATATTTGAAGATTTCATAGAATTTCTCAATTTGTTCGTTAGCTTTTTCACGGCGGTTTTCATCGTTTCTTCTCGAAGGAAATGGGATTGACACCTTTGGAGCACTAACGGATTCAACATCGGGCTTGGAGATTTGATTTCGAGATTGGACTTGCACAACGGAGAGTTGGACGTCTTGGTGCTTTGTTGTTAGTAGGAGGCATAGTATCCTTTTGTGACCTCGGTTATAAGGATTCATTGAAGTTGAAGTTGGTAGGAGGAATGTGGGTCCTTGAGTAGTTAACACCGCTTCGGGTGGTGATACCTTTTAAATCTTCTTTGGGTTGGTAAACGGTATTGTTACCCGGGAGAGATCCGACCCTGAATTGGAAGCGGTTGGTTGGAAACTTCCATTTGGAAAAGCAATCGGCTAATATTATCATTTTGATTTTGCATTCCATCATTTGATTTTGTGTGTTTTGCCCCTGACTGAGACAGTTTGGTTAATTGATTTTGAGTAATATTTCTTGCTTGCATCGTTGCTTTGACGTAGCTATCGAATGAGCTTTGAACACTGGAGCTTGTGGGAACAGAGCTTGATGAGTGGCTTGGTGCTTGGTAAACCGGGGGCTTGATTAAGCATTGGGGTTGATAAATTGGTCTTGATTGAAAATTATAACCCCTGTTTTGGTTGTAATTTCCCCTCGGTTTTGATTGAGGTAATTTCTTGATTGAAATGATTTTGAGTGTCTTTGTATGATTTGCCACGGGAGAAAAACGGGGGGGTCGAATTTGATTAGCAACATCGGAGGTCGGGATACGGTTATTTCCTTGATTAAATAGCCGCGTGGGCTTGTGACACATATTGCTTGGAAATTATCGTGTGGAACATGTTTGCCACGGTTGGCGGACATTGTTGATATGATGAGCACCTCCGCAAGTTACACAAATTGGATCGATTGCTTTAACTGGGAGGGAGCACGGAGCGGGAGTTGACTTTTTCTTGTCTTAGGACAAATGCCTACCAAATCTTTTAATTTCGGCAACATCGGGATGAAAACTGCTGGGGTGGAAGGCTCGTACCTACTTTGGCAATAACTGCTTGCTTGTGATTGACGAACTTTGGATGATTTCGATAATTTTTTTAAGGCATTCTCTAGGCTCTTATCCAAAAATTACACCGCAGCGGAGTTTCAATGAGTCTTGATCCATTAGTGTTTAAGGCATTGTAGAATGTATCGAGTTGATGCATTCTGAAAACCGTGATGTGGGCATGCCCTAAGATGATCATTGAACCGATCCCAGTTCATAACAAGGTTTTGTGAGATTTTGTTGAACATCTCGTGATTTCATTTCGAGATTGGTGTTTTAGAAGGAGGAAAAAAATTTGTTGATGAATTTTGAAACAAGATTGTCCTTGTAACAATCGATTCGAGGGGTTCTTTTGCGAAGCCAAATCCGGGCTGCTCCCCGAGGAAAATGGAAAAGCAATAGCTTAACCGAGTACTCGGGACGTTGGGAACTTCATCGTAGAAGTGATCTTTTTTGAAATAACGGGATCTATGAGCATGTGGGTCTTCTTATCGTGTCCAAAGAATTGTTTGTTTGACACAAGATTTAGTACTACCATGCCTTGATCTCGAGTTATCGCGGTTTTTTCCAGGCGAACAACGCTTGGCATCCTCGTTAACCCTCGGTGGGTGCCATCGAGCAATTGGAGCCATTAGTCTGATTATGGCCTATTGGAATTTCTTGTGGCTGATCTTGAACTGGGTATTCGATACGAAGAGTTCAACCATAACTGTGAAGCTTCTTGTTGAGGCAATATGGATTACGAGATGAGTCGTGTGCGCAGTTGCAAAAATAGAAATTCAAAAAGAAAATTACACTAATTTTTTTTTTTTGGTCTTTCAAAAATTTATTCACAATTTATTTTAACGGACAATTGAGAGAGACGACTTAAACCAAATAATCGATCCTACTTCACGGTAGCTCCCAATTCGAAAAACGCACAAGCGAGCGGAGGTGAGAGTGTTAGCGCGGAAGCTAAATATCTCTTTCTATAAATACTTTGTTTTAGCATTTCATTTCTTGTAACTGTAATTACCACATTTCAATACATAATCATTTTCCCTCATTTTTGCTTCCGTTCTCTAAATTTGATAAACTTTAACATAGAGATCTTGTCAACCACCTTCAGAATCACCATACTGCTTCATATCCATAAGATCCACTTCCCAAATCGCACAACCAGACCAGCCACCAGAAATATCCATACTAGAATAAGCGGCACAAGAACAATTCCTTCTACAAATCTCACACACGTACTCAAATTCATCTTCTTATCGATAAATGCTTTCGATCCATCAGGCAATCTCATGTTCTTCATTAGCAAAAACTCGTCTGAACTGCAGTCGAAATCAGATGTCCTTTTACACCCACCCGTCCCATCTCAAACTCCAATGCTTGTTGGTCTTTTGGTCAGAATCCAGTCATACACTTGCATTTTGGAGAACCATTTGTATCACAAATGCCAAAAGGTCCACATACACCATAATCATCACATCTATCGCTAGGAAAATACCAAAACAAATTCCAAGATTTTGTTGTTTCAACCCAAATGTATCTTTGATGAATACCCGAAGGATTTATAATCACTCGTGAATAATCAGACTTATTCGACATTTCAAAATGAATAATAAATTTCATCTGGATCATCAAAAAATTCCAAGTTCACTATACTAACCCCTTCCATCTTGGGTGTACCACTAAACATTTTGCCTGTCCAAGGTCCACTCAGGGAAGTTTTTTTTATCGTTTTTCCAAATCACAAGCTCAGGGAAACCTTTTATGTCCATTTTAAGAGAATAATCACCGGAACCAGGATCCGTGTTATCCTTCCATGACGTTAAAAACCAAGTATTTCCTGTTTTCTGACTCCACCCTAGTTTCATCTCGGGTAAAAAGGTATCAGTCGGATAATCAAAGCTTTGCCAAATATAGTTCTTTGGATTTTCATTCATTTTCACGCCTTAGCACAAAATTACCTATTTCGAAAAAAACCAATTTATATATGTCAACTACAACACCAACTTACTAATTAAATAATTACCAATACCCTTTCAAGCAAACTACAAACAAAGCTAAGTGTTATACTCTTATATGAATTTGGTACTAGCTAATTTGAACTTATCTTTTAAACTTTATATAACAAGACTGAAATGTAATAAAAGTTCACTACTTTTTCTATCTTGTAAATAAAATGTTACCGTTGTTTAGAAGTTGTGCAACAGTGTTCATCACAGGCACCGAGCGGTGTGACGACCAGACTGAAGTTTCAGATTGATCTACAAGTATTATGTTGCCATTTTCGCCAATTGTTAGTTTCCCGGAAGGTGTAGTTATTGGGTCGTCTCTATTAGCTACCCAAACATATGTTCTCTCTTGAATTTGCTTGTACGAAATGCCTACATACAAATTTTTATTATCACTTGCACTAAAGAAACCCAACTCGAACACATCGCTATTAGAAACTAAAGCTTGATCAATCGTAAGTGGTCTTGTGGGTTTGATTATATCAATTGCTAGCAACATAAAAGGGAACGCAAGAGTGATTATGAATATGAAGATGCTAGCATGGTTATGAAGGTTTTCATTTTTGAAGGTTGTACACAAACACAAAATATGTTCCAGTTTACGTTATACTTTTTTGTATTGTTATAAAATTTCAAACAACATGTGGTCAAATATCCAAATGTTGTTGGAGTTATTTACATGTTTGGTCCTTGTGGTTATGCCCAAAATGCATGTTTCGTCCTACTAAGTCAAAAATTACACCACTGGTCCATGTGATTGACCCAATTGAGTTGACCGGTCATTTGATTGATTTCTCATCCAATTGAAAGTTAACGGCAAGGGCATTATCGTCCTTTCACATCCAAATAAACCACAAGGACCATTTATGTAAAAAAAAATCCACAATTTTTTATTAATTAATAAAAAAGAAAAAACAATAATCATGCGCCCATACCCGGACCCAGCTTGTTACTATCCCTCATCCGTGACATCTACTGCAACGCAATTACCAGCCCATGCATTGATATATTTCTTCAACTGACGTAAAGCTATATGGTAAATGATCCAGTTATAGTCACTTTATTAGTGAATTAAAAATTAGTCACTTTATTAGTGAATTAAAAATTGTTTATAGGAGTTATTGTAATATCACCAAGATGTGTTCTTACATTAACCGAAGAGAACGTGGAGAAGGTATTGGACGAGGTTCGGCCTGGACTTATGGCTGATGGAGGCAACGTTGCCTTACATGAGATTGATGGTCTTGTTGTTGTGTTAATACTTCAAGGAGCATGTGGGTCATGTCCAAAACAAGACAAAGTACCCGCGCGTTGCTGCGGGGCGGGGTTTTTTTGTTGATGTGGTCAGTATGTCTCTTTCATCACATTCCATTGATAAATCATGAGCGAATTTCCTTTTCGTTAGGCTGTTCTTAGTTTTCATTGCTAATGGTTTTGGCTAATAATCAAACACACATAAGGGAATTTCCAAGTATGCAGAAGGGTGAATTTAGTTTATGGTAACTAACATAATGGGCATATTTTAAGGCAAAATCATATAAGTGAAAGGCATAAATACTACAGCAAAGGCATAGACAATAAGCGTACCTACGTTATAAGCAACTAATTTTTACATATGAAACCATGTCTTTGATTTAATCTCACAGGCCATCTACATTGAAATAATTTATCTTGAATTTTTAGCATAAAAGTATATACACCTTTCGAACAAAAGTTACTATTACAAAGATAATTCAAATTATGTACTGAGGGTATGTACTTACTTCAATACAGTAAGCATTAGAAGAAGGCAAGGCTTGTCGAAACATCTATTTGTAGTTGGTTTGTGGAAACATACGACATTTGTGCAAGCTGTGGCTCAGGTTTATTTACAATTGATCTACTACCAGAAGTCAGTGTTTGCTGCATTAAAATGAGACAATAAGTAACAATTAAAAGCAGAAGCTTATAGAAGAAACATGTATGAATTTGCGTACATTTTCAGACCGGAGAATGAATGATTGTAAATAAACACAGTTTAAGATTCATTAGTGTGGTCTACAGCTTTGGCAAATTAGTAACAAATAAGGCTCAGATCATGTGCACTAACAAACACTCGCCATGGCTGCAATCACACTCTTGGTGTGACTGCCCAGCCAAGATACGGGCGTGGGTAAATTGTGCATAGCAAACAGAGAATTATCATCATCGCCTATAAAAAAGGATACACATGTTTTCTACACAATATCTGCTACAACTGACATGAAACTGTTTCGCATCTTGCGACATAAAATTTCAAACGAATACTATATGGAATGGAGGTGGTGAAAACGTGTTAAGGCTTGTGTCTATGAATACAGAAGCAAAAACAACCACCATTCTTGGTTGTGAGCATATCTCAGGTCAAGTTACCTCGCCAAGATACTACCAATCTTGGCTGCAACAATAACCCGAGTCAGGCTACCCGCCAAAATACCGACGGCAATTGCCTTTCAAACAAACAACCAAATAAGACCATTCCATATGGAGTTTATACAAAGTTGTAGTCAAGTGTGGTTGTATCTACCCTGCAGCGTGCTAAGTTTGCACCGTCATGAATCTAAGTTGCTTAAATTGGCTCAGATTAATTGATGTCGTGTTGCGCTTGTGGAGGTTGCTGAGGCGAGCAATTCTCGCTCTCTGCCATCCTTCTACTTTCCACGACAACACAACATAGTCAAAGGATCATCACAGCCAAGTACAACGCAATCACGACTTATTACCACAGTTTAGAAATATAGTCAACCGTAACTCGGCTCGTCAGAAAGTTGAAAGATTATCAACATTTAAAAATACAAATGCGAACATAGATGCGATACCAAACACCCGCCATGGCTGCAACCACAATCCAAGTGCGGCTGCCCCGCCAAGATACAGGCATTATAAATATATTCATTTACCGTCTAAAACGCAGTCGTTTTGACTGCAGGCTATTTTTGGCCTCAACTGGGCTAATTGCCTTGGCCCAATCCCATGTCGGCTTTTTTTATACTTATGATAAGATACACTCCAGAATCATCTCCTCCATTCACTTCTCAAAATTGCATCCCTTTAAAATTGGGTCAAATTAATTGATGTCGTGGCTGCGCTTGTGGAGGTTGCTGAGGCGAGAAATTCTCGCACTCTGCCATCCTTCCACTTTGCGCGACAACACAACATAGTCAAAGGATCATCACATCCAAGTACAACGCAATCACAATTTATTATCACAGTTTTGTAATATATTCGATCGCAACCTAGGTCATCAGAAAGTTGAAAGATCATCAACATTCAAAAATAGAAATGCGAACATAGGTGCTATACGAAACACCCGCCATGGCTGCAACCACAATCCAAGTGCGGCTTCCCCGCCAAGATACGGGCCTTATAAATATACTCACTTGTGCTCGAAAACACTGCCATTTGACTACGGCCTTTTTCCTTATTCCATCAAGAATTCGACATCAATTACTTTAAATTCAATAAGTATACATATTTTCAACTGACCTCGCACCATAAGAGGATGCACCCTTGGCCTCATCAATTCTAAACATTCCACTCCTAAGTGTGTGTCCAAAAGGTACAAATAGTATCCCATGATGTGTTAATTTTCTTATGGTTGTGAAGCTGCAAACAAAGTAAAATGTTGTCAGTCCAGGAAACCAAGCGCGTCACTATCCTCGACCGGGATAGGAGATGGAGAGAAAGATTCGGTTGGATTTTCAGAATTAAATTCTTCCAGAGGGCGGGAAGAAGAGTTATCGTATAGCAACCTCTCCACAAGACGAATGTCTCCCTCCGGATTAGAATCCTCAATTTCCGGTGAAATTGGTTTGAAAAGAGCGAGTTCATCGGCGAACTCCTCGAGGAGAAAATCAATCTTGGGAGAGAAAGTCATAAAAGTATCACGATTGAGTAATGATTCAAGAAGATAAGACTCGGTGTCAAAACGATCATTTTTCGGAGTAGAATCGGGGTCTTCAATATAATCGGATTGAACTCACTAGAAATGATTTCTTCGTCAAGATCAAAAAGAGGGTTCGAATAAGTTATAAAACTCATTTCGTGAATTTCCTCCTCATGACTCGACTCGTCATCACTAGAGGTAGAATCGTAGAAGAGAGGATTAGAATACGTCGAAAAATTTGTCGTTTGAGAATCATCACAATCGGGCACATCGCACTCACATTTATCCTCAGACTCACTTGGGTTTTGGACAAGGTTCTCAACACTAGACTTTATGAATTCGTCCGATTCCGTTTCCGGGATTGTGTCAAGATGTTTGTCCACCTTGATGAGAGAGTCAACGAGCTCCTTGGTTGATAAAACGTGTGTGATTGCAATGGTATAGTCCTCGTCATCATCGTAGCAAATGAGAATCTTCCAATATCGATCTTTAGCCGCTTGCTCTTCCGCAATTCGCTTTTCTTCTTCCTTCTTTTGTATAATTTGACCAACCATATCACATATGGATGTCATTTGCTCCATCAGCTTATTTTGAGAATTGAGAAGCTCATTTTGAGCATTGAAAAGGCTATTTTGAACATTGGAGATTGAATGATTGACGGTATATTGCGGGGGTTGAAATTGGTTAAAACCAAAAGAATTATAATCATAGCAAGAATTTTGCTCATGATAATAGTCTTCATATATTGGTTGACATTGGTAAGTTTCATGAGGTCCCTCGCAATTTTAAAACCATAACCACGCATTGAACCCCCTCTCAACTCCCTTCGCAACTCTAATTAATGAATCTTTGGTACTAGTACTAGGCAGTCGTCTAGGAGTGTGTTTGTGTAATCGATCATTGTGTGGTAGAGTGGTCGATACGGTTGCGGAGAGGGTCTATATACTTCCGATGAAAGTGGCGTGGTTAAGGACTGCGGTGGTGGAAAGGGTTTATATACTTCCAGTATCATCACTGTTTACATGAAATGTGGATCTGGGTTTGATTTGTCGAAAGAACCATGTCTGATGCAACTTGAAGTGCACTTAAGGTGTTCATTAACATATCAAAGATCAGTGATATTGGTTATAGTTGATTCCGAGTTCTTGATGTTACTGAGGGTGCGGTTGCGCATAGCTACGCCTTATGATCAGTGATTTTAAATAACTTTTTTTAGAAAAGAATTAAAAAAAAAGTGTTACATAAATGGTCCATATGGTTTATTTGGACGTGAAAAGACGATAATGCCTTTGCTGTTAACTTTCAATTGGATGAAAATCGGTCAAAGAACCGGT
This sequence comes from Tanacetum coccineum, assembly GCA_026074375.1. Lineage (NCBI taxonomy): Eukaryota > Viridiplantae > Streptophyta > Magnoliopsida > Asterales > Asteraceae > Tanacetum > Tanacetum coccineum. The sequence goes on along the minus strand of BQNB010062510.1, from coordinate 4,882 downwards.
CAATTCAATCAGGTCAACCACATGGACCATTAGTGTAATTTTTGACTTACTATGACGAAACATGCATTTTGGTTATAATCACAAGGACCAAACATGTAATTAACTCAATGTTGAATATGGCCAAGTTGTTAATTATTGGTGTTTGAAAGTACAGGCGTATTAAACATGGGTGCTACTATTGGTATCCCTCCCGGCCCAACTAAAAGTACCAAAAGGTAAAATGATTCATTTTGTACCCTCATTTTATAATATAACGCGGTTTTATATCAGGTTCTGTTCCGTATTTTTTGACAGTTTTATGCTTTTAACTTGTTAAACTTTATAATTTTTATTCTGCACTTTCAGTTTCACAGTTTTAAAATATAAACAAAATTATAAAAATTTAAAAAAATATAAAAAAGATTAAAAAACACCGGAAAAATAAGGGAGTACAAATGGCGTTTTAAGGGTACAAATAACATGACCCCATTAAACATAGATGAATTATTCTTGTGTTTCTAGATATATTATAGATGGTTATTGTTTAGACACGTTGTACTATTTGACTAGAAGTTGCATAATTGCTATTTAATAAGCTACATAACTAATTTGCTTATATATAGGCACTCTTCGTAAATTGATTTATGGCTCAAAATATATAACCCTGGCAACATATCTAAGGCAACCCATGATCTGAGAGCTTGATAAAATATGGCTAATGAAAAACAAGTCATTTACTAGCCGAGCTTCATATTGAGAATTAAACGATAAGCCGAGCTCGAGCTTGAAACCGAAAGCTTGTGACGAGCCAAAGTTGATCTCGTATCCATTTTATTCTCACAATCTTGATCTCTAGCGCTTTTGAATTAGCATCTCGAGCTTGTTTAAGGATCTGCTAGTATTACATATCAAACCAAAAATTTACTATACCAGGTAAAGTATGACATAGTTTCCCCTTTTATGATAAGAATATGATGTAGAATTACTACCAACTAATAAATAACCTGGTTTCGCTATCTAGCATCTAGGGCAGTGACTGTGACTTCGTTTATTGTCGTGGAATCGTACTGTATGCTTGAAAAATATGTTTCATTGTCTCGTCTTCCAATATAGAATCCAGGGTATTTTGGTTGCGGCAATTGTACAGTTTCACCACTTAACATCAACAACACCTTTGACATACTTGGTCTGTCTTCTGGTTGTTCTTGCACACATAACAACCCTATTTGTATGCATCGTAACACTTCATTTTCCGAATAATCGGGCTTGAGAGATTCATCTAGTAATTCGAAAGGATTGCCTTCTCCCCATAACATCCATGTCTGAAAGATAAAAGAATTGGTTAATAATATGATAACTAAAAAGAGTGCAAGGAAGTAATTGCAATTCTTTGATAGTGTATATAAGCTCCATAAGTCCATTTAGGCTTGGAGATAATTTTTTGTTTCTTTCTGAGAAAAAGGCTTTAAAAAATCTTGAAACTGCACTGTTAGTTCTTACATAGCCAAGGAGACTAAGCTGGCTACTTGTGTAAGACGATCCTCTGTTCTTTTGACCGGTCACTATCTCGAGCACCAAAACTCCAAAACTGAAAACATCTGATTTCGTTGAGTAAGACCCGTCCATTGCGTATTCCGGTGACATATAACCACTACAAGAGATTTGGTTGAAAAGAATTGAGATTCTAATAAGGAAAAACAAAACATGTCATATAAAATGCAAGTGATACCATGTTTATGTTTGAGATTGTTAAGCAAGTGGCACATGCTAATTCTATAGATCTTATAATTAAAGTACAACAATATGATACTTACTACGTTCCAACCACTTTTTTTGTTTCCGCTTCAGTTTGATCACGTCCGAATATCCGTGCCATACCAAAGTCCGATATTTTGGGGTTCATTTCTTTATCGAGCAAAATGTTACTTGCTTTGAGATCTCGATGAATGATTCTAAATCTTGAATCGTGATGAAGATAAAGAAGCCCTCGTGCTATACCACATATGATATTAAATCGTATTTGCCAATTTAACTTTACACTCTCTTTCTCTACATCCAATTTCAAAAAGAAGTTATATTCTCAAACAAAATAGGCTAGTCAAATGTAAAAAAAAAACAAAATTATAAGGAACTTACTGAAAAGAAACGTATTGAGACTCTTGTTTTCCATGAATTCGTAAATCAACAACTTCTCTTTATGCTCAATGCAACAACCAAGTACTCGAACGAGGTTTATATGTTGAAGTTTTGCAATCAACCTAACCTCATTTTTAAGTTCCTCAATCCCTTGATCAGAAACTGTCGAGAGCCTTTTTATGGCTACAACTTCACCTTCCTTTAGTATACCCTAATAATACAATCAACCGTCAACCGTCAACATGTCACTTTGATTATTTGATGCTCACATGGTACATATGTTCGTACAAAAAGATATTCTACCTTATAAACTGATCCGAATCCACCATGCCCAAGTTTATTTGCATCCGAGAAGTTGTTTGTTGCCATAGACAAAGTCGTAAAATCAAATAAGGGTAATTCGAGTTCATCCATCTTCGTTTCGTGGTAATAATGCTTTTCACTTGCCATAATAATCCTATCGTTCAATAATAAACCTTCTACTTTTTCTTGTGGATCTAATGCAGATCACAACACAACATGTCTCAAACACATATGTAATACTTTAAAACAGTAAACTAATGCGTTTGGCTCTGAAATGTCAAATTTACCTTGTACATCTGTCTTGGATCTTTTCCTCCTTTTCAAGTAAATTAGTATGAGCAGAATTATAAGCACAGAAAAACCACCACCAATGCTAAAGGCGATAATCATCCCAACACGGTTGCCGTTGCCAGAACCATTTTGAGAACTTCCTGTAGTCGGTGATCGGACTGCAACAAACAAACTTATTATTATTAATCTCTATACTTCCAGTTTTAAGTTATAGTTAGAAACATACCTATATCAGAAGCTGCAACTTTAACATAGAAATCAAGTCCACCACCTTCAGAATCACCATACTGCCTCATATCCATAAGATCCACCTCCCAAATCGCACAACCAGACCCGCCCCCAGAAATATTCATATTAAAATAAGCGGCACAAGAACAATTCTTTCTACAAATCTCATCACACGTACTCAAATTCATCTTCTCATAAACAAACGCTTGCGATCCATCAGGCAATCTCATGTTCTTCATTGGTAAAAAGCCATCCGACCTGCAGTCCAAATCAGATGCCCTTTCACACCCACCCGTCCCATCTCGGAACTCCCATGCTTGCTGGTCTTTTGGTCTAAATCCAGTCATACACTTGCATCTGGGAGACCCATTTGCATTACAAACGCCAAAAGGTCCACATTCACCATAAGCATCACATCTATCACTAGGAAAATTCCAAAACAAATTCCAAGATTTTGTTGTTTCAACCCAAATGTATCTTTGAAAAACACCCGTATAATTTATAATTGCTCGTGAATAAACGGAATTATTCAACATTTCAAATGAATAATAAATTTCGTCTGGATCATCCACAAATTCAAAGTTTATCATACTACTAACCCCTTTCATCTCGGGTGTACCACCAAACACTTTTCCTGTCCAAGGCCCACTTCGTTGAGTTTTTGTATCGTTTTTCCATATCACAAGCTCAGGGATACCTTCTATGTCCAATTTGAAAGAATATTCACCGGAACCAGGATCTGTGTTATTCTTCCATGACGTTAAAAACCAAGTATTTCCTGTTTTCCGACTCCGCCCCAGTTTCATCTCGGGTAACAAGGTATCCGTCGGATAATCAAAGCTTTGCCAAATATAGTTCTCTGGATTTTCATCATTTTCACTCCGAAGCACAAAATTACCTGTTTCGTAAAAACCAAACCAATTTATATATGTCAACTACCACACTAACTTAATAATTAAATATTACCAATACCCTTTCAAGCATACTACAAACAAAGCTAAATGTTATACTCTTATATGAATTCGGTGCTAGCTAATATAACGAGACTAAAATGTAACTTAAGTTTACTACAGTACTTTTTCTATCTTGTAAACTAAAAAAGTTACCGTTGTTTAGAAGTTGCGTCACGGTGTTTACCACAGGTACAGAGCGGTTCGATGACCAGACTGAAGTTTCTGATTGATCTACAAGTATTATGTTTCCATTTTCGCCAATTTTTAGTTCCCCGGATGATGTAGTTATTGGGTTGTCTCTATTAGCTACCCAAACATATGTTCTCTCCTGAATTTGCTTGTACCAAATGCCTACATACAAATTTTTATTAACACTTGTACTAAAGAATCCCAACTCGAACACATTGCCATTGGATACTAAAGTTTGATTAATCGTAAGTGGTCTTGTGGGTGTGATTATATCAATTGCTAAAGACATAAAAGGGGACATAAGAGTGAGTATGAATATGAAGATTTGAGCATGATTATGGAGGCTTTTCATTTTTTAAGGTTCTGCACTAACTCAAATATGTTCCAGTTTACTTTTTACTTTTTTTGTGTTAATTTATTAGTGGTGCTTTTGTCTTCTTGTCATTTTTCAAACAATTTGTGGTCAAATTTTCACATGTTGAATATGTCCAAGTTGTTGATTAAAATGAATACACTGTATGCAAGTGAACGATAGATTGATTATTCTTGTGTTTCTAGATATAGTACAGATAATTATTGTTTATACTTTAAAAACGCCGAATACAAGTCAGCCCCGTTGTAACGCGTGGGCGCATTCCTAATCAATATTCGTTCAAAATCAATTCGAAAAAAATTATGTGCCGCCGCAACGCGCGGGCTATTTTGCTTGTTCTTATTTAATTTTGGCAGCCAACCCACATGTGATTATTAGTCTATACTGATTTTTCGTGAGCCTCGTCTTGCACAAGCAGTGATGCCTTTAA
>BQNB010062509.1:0-36051 GCA_026074375.1 Tanacetum coccineum | reverse complement strand
CCGCTGCCAATTAGTAACTCGCTGTTTGGTAACTCGCCGTTTAGCAACTCGCTGTTTAGCAACTCGCCGTTTAGCAACTCGCCATTTAGCAACTCGCCGTTTAGCAACTCGCCGTTTAGCAACTCGCCGTTTAGCAACTCGCCGTTTAGCAACTCACCGTTTAGCAACTCGCCGTTTAGCAACTCACTGTTTGGCAACTCGCTGTTTTAGCAACTCGCTGTTTTGCAACTCGTCGTTTAGCAACTCGCTGTTTGGCAACTCGCTGTTTTAGCAACTCGCCACTGTGGTCAACAAACCGCTGTTGACTATTTCCTTAAATCGTAGATCTTGTCCCTATGCTTCCAAACCGCCGGCTAGAGATATAATTAAATAAGCAACTCTCCACCAAGAACACTAGGACGATTTGAGCAAAATCGAGCCAAATAAGCTTTTTATCCACGAAAATAAGCTAGATACTTGTAATCCTAAGTAGGTATTTGATTATTAAACATACAATAACATGTATATCTTTGTGGATCGTCCAAAAAGTAGCAACTCTCCACGAAGAACACCTTACTTTGTTTGCTTATAATTCGAGCTAGGAGCTTGTTTAACACACGAAATTTGAAGCACTCTTACCTTTTGATGTGTAGAACAAGTGAAGAACAAGATTAACCAACAAATAAGTCCAAAAAAATTTTGAGCCGTGGGATTTTTTGTCACAATATAAGCCACGAATTTGAGCTTGTTTTACCACACGAATCAACCACGAATCCACACGTAGCTCTGATGCCAATTGTAGGATCCCGATATCACTTCACTTCATACAATCGATCACGAAATCGAACTAGAAATGAGAAAGAAAGATTGAGTTGTTTAGAGAGAGAAAGAGGAGAGAGAAATGAGAGAAAAAGAGAATAGATATTTTTAGATATTTTCAACAACTAACTTTTCCAAGTGGAAAAGTTCCTTATATACCCCGACACGTAAAAGTGACGCGCGGGATATTTAACTAGGACCCGGGCTCGGGTTTTGCTTGGGATTAAACCCGAAACATATACAATATTAGATTAACTATCGAGCCCGATTCCCGATAATATCCTATTACAACATTAACTAATTAAAGACCGAAGCTCCATCGTAGAGTGACCGAACTTCCTTGTTCGACTCAATAAATTGAGGCTAACAGAAGGATCCGATACGGCGTATGAGGATAACTTGGCATGGGCTCCACGATTATTTTATTTTTGGAATATTCATTAACCGCCACTGAATATGGCGTATAGAGTGTTCTGGATACAACGTATTGGGTGTAAACGTACTTTTCTGAATGTTGGCCAAATTATCTTATACGGTGTATCTGTTGTTGTAGATACGGTGTATTCATCAAAGTCGGGCAATGGTCTTGGATTTGTCTAAGTCTTAGGATACGAAGTATTTGTCTAGAATGATACATCATATTCTTCAGATTTAGTAGACTTTCTCGAACTTCTTCATTTATGCTCCAAAACATGTCCTTTTCTATATCTTTCGCCAAATGCTTGATAATAACTGAGATTCATACAAATAAGTGATTAAGTATCAAATCTTATACAAAACAATATAAAACAAGCAATATAAATGGGATAAATAATGCTAATAATGTGACGTTTTTTGATGTCATCAATATTAATAATGCTTTCTTTTATGGTGATCTTTCTGAGACTGTTTATATGTATTTACCTGATGGTTACTTTGATAAGAATGATAATAGAGTTTTCAGATTTAAAAAGTCTTTGTATGGGTTAAAACAAGCACCCAGACAGTAGAATGCAAAGTTGACTCATGCTCTGCTTGAAAATGGGTTTGTTCAAAGTAAAAGTGATTATTCTCTCTTTACCAAATCTTAAAGAGTAAGTTTCAAATAAAAGATTTAAGAAATGAAGTATTTTTTGGGTATTAAGGTTATTAAAACTAATCAAGGTTTGTGCTTGAGCCAGGGGAAGTATTGTTTGGATTTTTTATATGATTTTGGTTTACTTGCATGTAAACCTTCTGCTATTCCACTTGAGCAAAACTTAAGTATTTCTAATGAACCTACTGAAAAGGATCATGTGCTTGATAAAATTACTAAGTATCAAAAACTTATTGGAAAACTTATTTACTTAACTCATACTAGGCCTGATATATCTTATGATGTGCACTGTCTTAGTCAGTTTATGCATAAGCCTCTCAAGTCTCATCTTAAGATTGCTCTTAAGGTTTTGAGTTACTTGAAAGGTTCACCTAGAAAAGGTGTTCATGTTGTCAGGTGTCCTAAAGTTTCTATTAAAACTTTTATGGATGCTGACTGGGCCAAATGTCTTGTTACAAGGAAATTAGTTACTAGGTTTTGTTTATTTCTAGTTCATTAGTCTCTTGGAAGAGCAAAAAGAAAAATACCATTTCTAAGTCTATTGTTGAAGGTGAATATGGGCTATGGCTTCAGCAACTTCAGAAACTATTTGGGTCTTAAAAGTTTTAAAAGACTTGAATTGGGGATATTTTTACATGTGAATCTATTCTGTGACAGTCAGGCTACAATTAACATTGCAACTAATCCTGTTTTCATGAAAGAACTAACCATCTTGAGATTGATTTACATTTTGTAAGAGAAAATATTTTAACTCGTGTTATTAAAACACAGAAAACAAGCTCTGCTAAATAAACATCAGATATTTTTACAAAGGGATTAGACAAACTACAACATGAAAAACTTGTTTCTAAACTAGGATTAGTTGATTATTTCTAGGTTGAGATTAAGGGAAGATGTTAAAATACTAATTAATCTTAACCTTGAAAATACTTAAGGGACTGATGTTGTATTTGTCTTTTTTTGTTTAGTTTAAGAGAGTTTTGGCTGGTTTTGTATGATGGTGGACTCCTGAAGGACTAAAGGTGTCAAGATGGAAACTTCCAGCTGCTATATAAGCAACCAGAGTTAGGGTTCATAACTCAAGACCCTTTCTCTCTCTATACTCTTATGATCAACCCTTCTCTCTCTCTCTAAAAGTTGTATTTGATTCATTGTTGTTCAAATTAAAATTTGTTTTGTAATAGAACTCTATTTAAAATATAATATAGAACCACACCTGAGTAGCAGTGGTGGTTTGAGATTGTTTTTGTGGTTGTTTGATCAGTTTGATATTCTGGTTATATTGTTCTTGATTTGAGAATCAAGAACTGTTGGGTTTGATTTAGTAAAAAAAATTACAAAATTGATCCGAATATTACCGACCCGAGTGAAGAGCTCCTAAAGCAAATTTTAACTGGAAATTGATCTGAAAATCAACCCGAAAACATACACGAAACTGGCCGAAACCCCTCGAAAAACTGTCAGATCAGAAAAAAGTTGAAATTATTTTTTTTCTTTCTCGTAAAAAGTTAAGTGCGCATCCTATGTTGAAATCCTAGATCCGCCACTAATTAACACCGATACCACATCTTAGTGTCTTCCGATCCCTCATTCACATATCGTTCATAATAAATTTTCATAATAAATTGAATTTTTATTTTTTTGCTAACCTCTTTTATTTGAATATCTCGAGTTAATATACAAAGACATATATGTGAGTCTGTGTACAAGTATATATGTTTGCATGCAGGTGAAATCATGTGCTAGTGAGTGATTATCCATGACATGTTTTCGGATAGATGTAGGAAATGAGGGTGTTAACTCGCGCTCCGCCGCGGGACGTTTGCGTACGTGTATAATTCCATATTAGAACTTGATTGTGACAGTGATGTCGAAGCATGTAGTTACATTGAAAATTTGTACACAGTAAGATGAAAGATGTGTAATACACGTAAATGATAAGCAACAACACACAACTGTTTTGAACAACTGTTCTACTATTGCTTACTAAATTAAACCAATTGGTGTAGCTTTTAAAGTCGCTGCAAAATGTGCTAGTTGACCTTCATACATTTCCACAGCTCCAAAACATTTGATGTGTGTCATTGGGTATAGGTAATTATATTATCAAGTTTTACTATTTATATTTTTCCGACTTTACCTATTAACTAACACTAACGGGCAGTATACCCGATTGATTGTAGGTTTGTTGGTAAGTAGGGTGTCAATCACTAAGAGTGAGTGTTAATACTTTAATTTACTAGTATTCTAGTTATCTAATGTTAGTCCTAACCATTCCTAATTAAACCTAAACTAACACAAAGAGGGGGGTTTCAGCCTAAGAGACTGGCACGAGTTTTGGTTTAATCTAACTAATGAGTGAGGCAAATAACATAAGCAAGCAGATAAACAAACGATAAAGGCGTGGTCAAGCACTGATGTAAGGAAAACGTATTAACTAAGTTTACTCAAATAAGATGTATGAATTGTCTATGTGTGCAATGATTGTACTACTTTCGTTGGTGGTATATCATTCCTAAGTTAGGTGGTACTTCTCCTTAGACTTTAGGTTTATGTTACGGTTAATTATGTTACAATTAACCAAACCCGCATAAAGCTTACACCGTTAATTATAATCTATCTAGGTGACAATATTGGTATCAATATTAAAACCTAGCTCATTGATGTAGGACAGCGGAAGGCTTGTTGATTAGTTCACAGCAAACGCTAGTGAACAGGAGAATTTGCAGACGCAAATAACCTAATGTTTTCTTGACTTCACGAATAGAGAAGAACAAAAGTTGAATTTGAGATTTATTAATAAAACTGAATGAATACAGAATGCTAGAGCGTGGTTTATATAGACCTAGAATCATAATCCAAAACCAACTAAAATTAAAAGTTTCCTAATTAATAAAATAAAGATAACTTAAGAAAATCCTTGTTGACCAAGAAATAATCTTTTCCAGATTTACTTGGATTCCTTTCCAGATTTACTTGGATTTTCTTGTTCTCCAAATCATAATCTCTTTCCAAATTATCTCCTTCATCATTCTCTCCCACTTAAAAAGGACTCGACCTCGAGTTCTCGCTAGGATAAAGGTGTGCATCAGGAGAATGATAGTCAACCAAATCTGAAATGTTGAAGGTGTTGGAGATTGCCATGTCCTTAGGTAAGTTAACTACATAGGCATTGTCGTTGATTTTCTTCAAAATTCAACAAGGACCAATCTTTTTCCTCTTTAACTTGTTGTATGTGCCTACTGGAAAGCGTTCTTTTTGTAAATGTACCATAACAAGATCACCTTCTACATAAATCTTGGTCTTGCGATGCTTGTCCCTGTCCTCCTTATATTTAGCATTAGAAGCTTCAAGTTTGAGTCGGACATCAGCTTGAATAGCTTCAATCTTTTCAGCAAAATTCTCGGCAGCAATGTTGTAACCTGAAATTTTTGGTAAAGGAACCAAATCAAGTATGTGGTTTGGCGGCTTCTGGTACACAACAGAAAATGGTGTTTTACCCGTTGAATGATTGACCATGTTATTGTAAACAAATTCAGCATGAGCTAAACAAAGATCCCATTGTTTTGGGCGATCACTACACATGCATCGAATGATGTTCACCATAGTCTTGTTGACAACTTATGTTTGCCTATCAGTTTGGGGGTGGAATGAGCTGCTATATTGCAAGCCAGTCTCAAAAAGTCACCATAAAGTGCGCCAAAAGTAGGACAAGAATTTAGTGTCTTTATCGAAAGTAATAGTCTTTGGCACCCAATAAAGCCAAACTACTTCCCGAAATAAAATTCCAGCGATATGTGACGCGTCTGATGTTTTCTTGCAAGGAAGAAAATGCGCCATTTTTGAAAAACAATCAACCACCACGAATACTGAATCAAAAGATCTTTGTGTATGTGGTAATCCTAAAAAAATCCATGGATATATCCTCCCATGGAACTTTGGGAATTGGCAGAGGAGTGTATAAACCGGTGTTTTGAGTCTGACCTTTGTTGATTTGACATATGTAACACTTTTTAACAAGTTTATTCACATCTCTCTTGATTTGTGGCCAATGATAGCGTTCTTCAACCAACTTAATGGTTTTGTCTCAACTGAGGTGGCAACCAAGACCTCCCCCATGAAGTTCTTGAATTAAGTGCTCTCTAAGGGACCCTCGAGGTATGCACAACCGATCTTTAAAGAATAAAAATCCATTTTGAACAAGATATAACCCACCTGGAATACCTATTTCATTTTGTTTCCATACTTCGGAAAAGTCTTCATCTGATGCGTACAAATCCTTTAAACAATCAAAACCAATAACTTCAGTTCCCATGGTTGTAAGTAAAGTTGCTTGTCGACTTAAAGCATCTGCCACCTTATTCTTAGTGCCTGCTTTGTGCTTTATGATGAAGGTAAATTGTTGCAAATATTACATCCAATGAGCATGCATACGACTGATCGACTTTTGGCTGTTGAAATATTTTAATGCTTCATGGTCAGTTTGTATAACAACCCAAGAATTGTCATCAAATGCAGAATCTATTTTACTATTATTACAATTATACGGGGAAATTTTTCGCTTCATTACATTACTTATATTGTCAATATCTCAGTATGTCATGTAACTTGCATAACTAAAGTAGACGAGCTCACGCAACCTATCTACCGTTTAATTCTAAAATGGGGGGGCAACCTGTCTTCAAAGTAAAGTCCAAAGCAAATAACATAACATGTCAAGATCAATATCATCAAAAAACCCTTTTACAAGGTACATAATTCCTATAATGTACTATACACAACGTTCTATCAAAACGGGTCTCTAAACCTTTATCATATACCTCCACAACCTTAATCTCATTTGAAGGGTTTAACCCTAAATGAAGTACACAAGCTACTAAAGCATATGTCCCAGTAATATGATATCATCATTGAAATATAAAATCTCTTCAAGTCAAAGTACAAATCCTCTAAAAACTCAATATACAAGTCATTAAGCATGATCACTAAAATAGCCGTTTTACCACCATTTTCATTCTAAAATTTCTTCACCATCACTTGGTACAAGCAACTAACACTGGAAACTCAATCTAACAATTAATATTAAAGCACCTAAATATTCTAGTTCATAAACTATTCATACATCTTTATGCACTCAAAACCCTAATTCAAAACCCTAAAACCAAGCTAGTTTCTAAACCAAGACCTGTTTCATGGCTTTTTATCCATTGTAAACCCAAAACCAACACTCCAAATAAGTTTAATAGACTTAATTTTACAATCATATCAATCCTATTCAATCATTATCTCATCATTACTATATCATTTTACCTCACTTGTACGCAAAACATATCCTAGAAACCCTAAATGTACCTAATTGGTTCATTTAACCCGTTTACTCGTTTTAAACCATTCTAATCCCAAATAACCAACCAAGGGCCATTATAAACTCATAAAATGAGTTTACAAATCATCATCTAATCATTACATTGCAATGTGCACAGAAATCCAAGCTTAGAAAACCTTAACGAAACCAGAAAACACCGTAATTAAGCCCTAATTTTGATTTTGACCCGTTTCTCATTTCAACCCATTTTATACTTAAACCAAATGACACAAAATTCGTTAATAATTACTTTATATGATATAGCTCTAGTGATTTATATTACCATATTCTTAATCAAAATTATGCAAAATATAAGCAATGTAAAGTCAATAAAACCCTAAATGAGCTATATTTGAGACCTATGACCATCATTTTCTTCAATCTACTTCTGTTTTAAACCCAAAAACCCAATTGCTAATATTTGCTAATTAACATTAATCCCATACCATAAAAACCAATTTCCTCATTCCTTAATCCATTTATAACACAATGTACCTTGTAAAAGCCCATTGAAGAACCCGTCGAACCGCCTAAATATACCTAGTTTGCTCTATGACCATTATAAACCCCTCTAAGATTAGCTACCTATTGCAAATGACCATCCAAGATACCATGTCTAGAAATCCTTTAAGCACTACAACCTTCTTTGAACAATTTCCCTGGTAACGACAATAGGCCCCACATCACTCCTTTGTCTCTCATTCTTAGCCGCGGCATCATATGGGCTATCCAACACATCAAAGGTAGTTTCTAGCCTTAACAAATCACCATAAAAGCCTCCTCCTAGTCACTCCATAGCTGCTCTACAACACGTCCCAATAACAGAACAAAGCTTCTTAGTCATCTAATGCTTTCATTTGAATAAATAGGATCCGAGATAACACTTCATTTTTCTTCATCCCCCACTCTCTTATCTCATACCCATTATAGAAGCAATACTTTGCTCTAATAGATCCTAAGTGATCTTAAGAAGGCTCAAGTACATAAAGGAAGCAAAAGAAACCAAGAAACGAAGCCCGAGAGTCGTTACTCTAGCCGTACGAAGCCGAAAGTCCCGATTTTGACCCGTTTCCACCATTTTTGATCCTTGAAGCTCAAACCCAGGTTTTGAATGTTCTACTTCTGCTACTACACCCTTATAATGTTCATATGATCCTAAATATTATCTTGTTAAAGTTTCATAACTCAATTCATCTCATTTCCGTTTTGATACCAAAACCGTTTACAACCCTAAACCCTAATTTCGCGTTTTTCTTAAACTAAATGTTTATAATGGTTTTAAAATATAGTTATAAAATTCTATCCTATCATACATGCTTACTAATGTTAAAATAACTACTTTATTGATTATGAAGGAATTTGAACTTAAAACCCGGCGCGTTTACGTTTTGAAACCCTAATTTGACCCGTTTTGCTTCCTAGCCTAACGAATCGTTATTTTAAAACTTGTGGTGCATTAAAACTTTCATATTTTAGTTATTATAACTTATAAATGGTCTATTGTAATGTAAATCTAAGCTTGGCATGGCAATGTTGGACATGTTTGAAATTAATTATTATATCCATGCAAGGGTAATATCGTAACTTTCGGAAACTTATAACTAAAGGGGCGGACTATGTCCATTTATCAAAGGTTATAACTATATAGGGTCTATATGGTCAACTTTACAAACTCCAAGTTTACTTGGTATATCTTTTAAAGTTGAAGGACCAAATCATAAAAATGCCAAACTTCAAGGACGCGTGATTTGCAATTTTTCAACCCCCAGGGTCTATAATGAAACAATTTGAAAGAAGTATAAAATCATGCTCAAAACCATTATCTGACATAACTTTTAATGTAACGGCTTCTTCTGCTTAACATTTCTATATATTTGAATAAAACGCTTAAAACCACTCATTCCGGAGCAAATAATTGTACCACCATACTAAGGAGCTTTCATTTAAAGGTTTCATCTTAGTATTACGTTCTAACTGAGTTTTGGTTATACGAATAAAGAGCCCAGCACATCTCAAACGTTTACTGAATGACTTCAGAATTGTGATTGCCCGAACTGGTTGATACAATAATTCTCCAAACTCTACAATAATCAAACTCATAACGCTTAAAAACCAAAGTGTCGTAAAGTACAATCTTCCTAAGACTTTGACATTATTCTATACTCAGGTTTTGTGACTGTGCTATTTGACATCATTTCATATATATCAACATTTCCCTGCTAAATTGTGATAAGGTCCGTCAGCTTTCATCTGAAATAATTACTACATCTACCTATCAGGTTGAGGATTCATACCTTCAGCCTTTACTTATCTACACTGTTTAAAACCCTTGAGGGGGATACTATCTTGTTACAACTCTTTTACATACTCATTAATCTTATAACATGTGAGTTACAATTTCAAGACTTTATACATCTTAAACCAGAATACAGTGTTTTTACAAGTTATATGCTATCCTGATACTTATTAACAACAAACTGTCTAAGTTACATTATGCCAAAAGTCCCTCATTATCCTGGACGCGATGTAATCACATTCGTGGGTGGAACGGCAAATATTGTGGATATATCCTAACGTGATTGACGAATCCTGTTTGTGGTAGCCGGAAAGTAACCAAACACACTATAATTTGAATTTCATAGGTATATGCAATAACCACACCGAGGGCCATTATCTCTAATATATCACATTCATTTTGATATATATATACACTATCATTTGTGTGCCATGAGCTTATACCAGACCCTACTATACGTATCACCATGACGAAGACCAAACAGACCAGAATAAGCAATAACGGGATAATACTTTGTTACTATGATAATTGGTATACGTTGCAATTATTACAAATTAATTGGATGTATAAAATACAATTCATTTTATCATAATAATTGTGTTTGTACAATTATTACACTATAACTGTATTCAAACTGTTTTTTTTTTATTTTTTAACAAAACAAAACTTTCAAAAATGAAAGGGTCTTCAAATCACGATCAACAAACTTCAAACGAGATAATCTTAATCACAAGTCCCCAGTAACAGCGCCAAAAATTGATTCGTCAAAATCTATATATACGTAATAATAAAATATATAATATGATGGAAAATTACCAGATTACCCTTGAGGACAAAGGTAAAAAGGAAAATCTTCACAAATATATATAATATAATATAATACGTATATTAAACCGGGAAGTATGATTCCCCGGGTCGTTTCCCCAACGATTCGTGAAATTGAAACCACGTTCTAGTTTGGACAATGATTTGAATTAAAACAAAGATTGATTTGATTATCTATATCTACTAATTAAAAGCAACAATTAAAATAAGAAAACTAAAGCAATTAAGCACAAAAACAATTAACGGGAACAAATTAAACGCGACAAATAAGCAACTAAGGCAAGATTAATTCCTAAAAATGCAAACTAAATTTCTAAACCTAAATTAAGGTAAAAGAAAATTTTAAGAAAAAGAAAATTATTTTTTTTATTAATTTTGAATTTATTATGAATTAAAAACTAATTAAATCTATTTAAATCCTAGAAAATAGCCAATTAATTCTTAAAAAGTCTAAAAATTGATTTTTAAACTTAGAAAAGTCTAAAATACTATAAAAATTCATAAAAGTATTTTTAAAATTAAAATTAAAAGCTTAAAAATGAAAATAAAAAACTAAAAGTGGTAAATATGTTTTTTCTGGATGTAAAACTTAAAGTAATTAATCTAAAACTAAAAACTATTTTTTTGTATTTTTCTAAAAACTTTTTCTATTTTTTATTAATTTTCGAAAGTTAAAACATAAGAAAAATTCTAGAAATTAATATAATAAAGAGAAAATTACAAAAAATTCAGGAAAAGTCCTAAATGTAACAAAGAACAAAGGAAAAATAAAAATAAGCCCCTAGCTTATCTAATAAGCTGGGGAAATAAGCTGAAAAGCTACGGCTTAATAAGGAAAAAGAAAATGAAAAAGAGTATAAGGATTAAATGAAAAGGAATGTGGTTGGATGAGCTATTGAAGCAAATTGGTAAATCGTGTGTGTTGTGTGGGAGAGGTCACGGGTTCAAGTCTTGGCATACACCCTTTTTTATATTTTTTTTATTTTTGAAAACTCAAAAGAACAAAGTTGTAGAGGACAACTTTTTAAGCTACTTTAATAAAGAAACTATAAGATGAAACTCAAAAATAAGCTCTCAAAAAGCTTGTGAAAGAGCTGTTTACAGTAAGTAAGCTTATAAGGACCAAAAAGCTAGTTTTCACTTAACAGCTTGCACACAACTCATTTTAAGCTCATTTTTAAAAACAAAAGCTAAACCTGAAAGCTTATAACATGTAGAAGCTAATTATGAAAAGCTAAATTAACCAAAAAACACTATAGGACTCCTAAATTTAATGATCAAAACAGTAAACTCAGAAATAAACACTTAAGACTTAAAAACTAAATAAGCAATAACCTAGAATAAGCTAAAACAGAAGCTTAATTTTTGAAAACTTAATAACCTACACATAAGCTATAAATTAAATTATAAAAGCAAATACTATAAGCTAGAAATCTAAACTTAGAAGCTAGGATCTACTTGCTACTGTTTTTGGCTTTTTGAGATTTTTATGAACTTTTAAAAGCTAATGCTTCCTAGTGAATAAGCTAGAATATTGAAAACAAGTCTTAAACCATCTTATCCTATATCTAATCTATAAGCTTACTTAATCTTAACAAGTAAAATCTACTTAAGCTACTAAAATAAGATCAAAAAGGGACTGCAGTTTTAAGACTTGCAGTACCTTACTGATGCAGTTGGCCAAAAAGGGTGAAACCCAAATGCAGGTAACTTTAATGGTCAATCCTGTAATATTTACACTCAAAAAGTGTATGTTGACACACACAAACAAGATCCAAGCTCTCCTAAGCTAGGATCAATAAGATATTTATCAAATTTTTCTTTAAAACTCCCCTGGTGCCAGATTAACATAATAAGCTTAAACTTTTAGAAATTTTAAGTCTAACTTTTGAAAATGCACTAACTGTTGATTTTAAATGATAATGAAACTATCTCAAACAAATTACAAAACTCAGTTTGACTTTAAGTGGTCAAACTTTGTTATTCCAAACACTCCTTTAAAATTGCCAATTTAAACTTAAGCTTATGAAATTAAAATCCAGTTAACAAAACCTTATTACCAGATATCAAATAGCTTATTACAAACTTAATAAACAAATATCAATCAGCAAATAAGCTAGAATCCATAAGCTACACATTACTCTAATATTTTTGGATTTTTTTTTGTTTTTAAGACTATCTATGAAAAATTAATATAAAAACTAAAAAAACAAATATTCAAACTCACTTAATAAGCACAATAAGACAATTTTAAACACTAATTAGCTAATGAATAAGCAGGATATGCAAATTAAGCAGACTTAAGCTATAAATTTAAGAACAAAAGCAATAAATGGAAACTTACAGAAAACCTTAGCTTAACAAAGGTTGAATAAGCTCAAATGAGCAGTCTACAAGCTCTGGCTTATCCTAAGATAAGCCAGTATAAGTCCATATGAGCTCTTCCATTTTAAGCTCATCTTCCAATTGTCATAGTCCAATAGCATAGGTAATTAAACTTATTTTAGAGTTTAAGTAGATTAAAAGAATAATTAAGCTCAATCACAAGCTTAGAGACTTGTGAGAGCTTGCAAGAGCTTATTGAAAGCTTGAATGAACAAACAGATATGAAAGACAATGAAATGAAATTTGATTTTATTTATTACTTGAAATTGAGTGATTACAATGATTGGAAAATGGAAATTGACTAAAAACTAAGAGATTACAATATTGAAAATGTTTAAAAGCTAATCTAACATTACACTAATAAGCTCAAAAAAACTACACACTACAGTGTGAAAAACAAGGGGTTTATATAGGAAGTGAGAGGAGGTAAGGTGAGAGTTGTGGTGTCATCAGAGTGAATTTAGGCCGTAGGATCACTTTCCAATCATTGCTTGATCAATTTAAGCCCTTAGATGTCTTTATCTTCACACGGATTGCCAAATCATGATTTTAAACCAATAGAAAGCTTCCACGTGGCAGGAGTGATGTGAGGTGAGGGTTGTTAGCTCTAACAGCTTGCGTTTAACTTAGCTTATCCCTGATTTGATCTTTAATTAGAGTAAGGTTAAGGATTTGGGCGCATTTTTTATTTTTGGGGTGAAAAATAAGTGGCGGGAAAATCAGTTGGAGTTGTTTGTTGGGTGTAGACGAGTGTTGACCGAGGTAAAAGGTTTTTTGACTTGGCCTATTGATACCGGGTAAAGGAAAATGGGCCAGGAGGGTTTTGGGCTTTTGGTGTTTTATGGGTTTAATAGTTAATAAATGTTAACTATAAAGGGTTTTTAGCCTGTTAAGGTAAAGGGACCATTTATGTAATTTTGGAATTTATGAGGGATTGATTTGGAAATATTTGAAGTTTTGTCCTTTTGCTTTTGAATCCCCGGCTTCTTGTGTGCTCTTCCGTTCCTCATGTCCGTGTTTGTCCGGTTTTGACCGTTTTCTTGTGATTTTTGCTTTATCCGTACCTACACAATCACAAAGACAAATCAAGCAATATTTAAGCATTTAAAGCACAATTTCATCTTTTTAGGGTCTATTTTGATATAAAATGGATATGTGTTTTCACACATATCAAAATAATAGATGAGTCTAATTTATGGTATAGGAGGCTTGGTCATATAAACTTTAAAACTATGAACAAACTTGTGAGGGGAAACCTTGTAAGAGGATTGCCTTCAAAGCTTTTTGAAAATGACCATACTTGTGTTGCTTGTCAGAAGGGAAAGCAACATAAAGCCTCTTGTAAGACCAAGCTTGTGAGCTTTATCAACCAACCCTTATAAATGTTGCATATGGACTTATTTGGGCAAACATCTGTAAGGAGTATCAATCATAAGATATATTGCCTTGTTGTCACTGATGACTATAGTAGGTTTAGTTGGGTTTTCTTTTTGTCCATTAAGGATGAGACTAGTGGGATCCTTAAAACCTAACATAGAAAACCAAATAAATCATAAGGTTAAAATCATCAGATGTGACAATGGAACTAAGTTTAAAAATAATGACATAAATCAGTTCTATGTAATGAAAGGGATTAAGAGGGAGTTTAGTGTTGCCAGAACTCCACAACAAAATGGAGTTGCTGAAAGAAAGAATATGACACTAATAGAGGCAGCTAGGACTATGCTAGCAGATTTATTATTATCTACTACATTTTGGGCTGAAGCAGTTAGTACTGCTTGTTATGTTTAGAATAGGGTTTTAGTGACCAAGCCTCACAACAAGACACCTTATGAAGTATTACATGGTAGACCACGTAGTATAAGTTTTATGAGACCTTTTGGGTGTCCTATGACCATTCTTAATACCTTAGATCCCCTAGGAAATTTTGATGGGAAGGATGATGAGAGGTTCTTTGTTGGATACTCTATAAATAGCAAGGCTTTTAGGGTATTTAACACTAGAACTAGGAAAGTAAAGGAGAACTTGCACATAACCTTTCTTGAAAACAAACCCAGTGTTGCAGGGAGTGGACTAGATTGGCTCTTTGATATTGATTTACTAACAAACTCTATGAATTATGAGCCAGTTACTACAGGGAATCAAACTAATAAGAATGCAGGTATCAAGTATAATGTTGATGCAGTACCTACTCAACAATATATTATGCTACCATTACTTTATGATAGTCCATAGAGCTCACAGGATGCAGTTGTTGATGATGCTGGTAAAAAGACTAATAAAGAACCAGCAAATGAGGGTGAAAGAAATGGTCAAGAGAAGGAAGGAGGAGCTTCAAATAAAGAAGGTGACCAAAATGTGCAAGATTTTAGAGCTGAATTGGATAATTTGCTTGTTCAACAGAAGCAAGGTTATGCTACAAATAAAACCCAAGAAGGTGACACAAGCTTTGACAAATCCAAGCTGGATAGAGGCAATGCAAGATGAGTTGCTATAGTTTAGTTTGCAGAAGGTTTGGAGATTGGTTGATTTACCCAAAGGCAAGCATGCCATTGGAACAAAATGGGTCTATAGAAACAAGAAAGATGAGAGAGGGATAGTAGTTAGAAACAAGGCAAGACTGGTTGCACAAGGTTACACCCAAGAAGAAGGAATTGATTATGATGAGGTTTTTGCTCCTGTTGCTAGGATAGAAGCAATCAGGTTATTTTTGGCCTATGCATCATTTATGGGGTTCATTGTGTACCAGATGGATGTGAAGAGTGCCTTTTTATATGGTACTATTGAAGAGGAGGTGTATGTGTGCCAACCTCCTGGTTTTGAAGATCCATAGTTCCCTGACAAGGTTTACAAGGTAGAAAAGGCCTTATATGGTCTCCATCAAGCTCCTAGAGCCTGGTATGAGACCTTGTCTACCTACTTATTAGAAAATGGATTTAGAAGAGGAATCATTGATAAGACTTTGTTTATCAAGAAGGACAAAGGTGATATCCTGTTAGTACAGGTGTATGTAGATGACATCATCTTTGGGTCTACTAAGAAGTCTTTATGTACAGAGTTTGAAAGTTTGATGCACAAGAAGTTCCAGATGAGTTCTATGGGGGAGCTCACTTTCTTCTTAGGGTTGCAGGTCATGCAGAGAGATGATGGAATCTTCATCAGCCAAGACAAGTATGTGGCTGATATATTGAAGAAATTTGATTTCTCTTCAGTAAAGACAGCAAGCACTCCAATAGAGACTAACAAGGCATTGCTCAAGGATGAAGAAGCTGAGGATGTGGATGTTCACTTATACAGATCAATGATTGGATCATTGATGTACTTGACAGCTTCTAGGCCTGACATAATGTTTGCTGTTTGTGCTTGTGCAAGGTTCCAAGTTACTCCTAAAGTCTCACATCTTCATGCTGTGAAGAGGATCTTTAGATACTTGAAAGGTCAACCGAAGACTGTGAGTGACGCTAAACACTACGCAACCTTAAATTGCTAATGAATGAAAATAATATATAATAAAATATGTTGAACTATATCGTAGTTATAGAGAATCGTACTAGCTATAACTCAAATCTGTAAAATCCGAGAAGTAGATGTAAGGATGTTCCCGGGTCGTTTCTCCCCAACGAGGGCTGGACTGGAGAATCGATACAGTCGGAAGATTTTGGAGTTAGATATGCAGAAGAAATGATTTGGAGTGTGGAAAGTTAAACTTAAGAAATAACAACAAAAACGTTAAGAAAAACTAAAATTACGAATTTAGATAAAAACGATGAGCACGAATCAACGAACAAAGGGGGAAAAAAACCTAAAATTTTTAAAATTATCCTACGAAGAAATTTCACTTCTATCTACTCCTAGAGGATAATACGAAGAATGAAAAAGACTAGACTGACATAAACGGAGGTCGTTTGACCAAAAACGAGTCAAGACAAAAAGACCGCACCCTGACCCCGTCTTTAAAAGCAAAAAGTGACCAAAAATGACCTCGGAAAATTTTTATATTTTTCTTACTAACTATTATGAATAAGATAAAATTTTCTAAAAAGAAAATATTTTTTTTATTGATAATTTTAGTATTTCTTTTTGGAATTTTTTAACTTTTAACGAAATTAAAATATAAAAAATACTAACGACTTTTGAAATTTTTAAAATTACTAAAAATACTAGACACTCATGATTAACTACGAAAATACAGAAACAAAAAATTTGCTTTTATAAATAGGCCCCCAAAATAAACTGTAAACTAGCGTATAGGCACAAGGGGTGAAAACGTTGCTATAAAGGAATAACCATCTTGGGACTTTAAATGAAAAAGTCCCAAGGGGGCAGCGGTAAGAAGGTGTTATAAAAGAGTGGTTTGTAACAGAGGGTAGAGACAGGGTTCGAGATCTTGCTGACCCGGGCGTCACCCTTTTTTCTCCTTTTTTTTTTTTTGAAAAACTTTGTGAACCAAAGTTGTTAAGCTTATTGAGCTTAACAACTTTCAAAACTACTAGTTTTTGTGAAAGCTTATAAATAAGCTGAAAATGGGCTTTTAAAATGACAGTTTTGTTTAAAAGAGCTTAAGGCTAAAAAAAACTAAGTCTTTTGGACTTTTAAACTAATCATTTTTGGACACTTAAGCTAAAGTTGGAACTAATAAGCTAAAAAGGGGGGTTCTAAACTAACCTAAATAAGCACTAAAGGGCTAAATGTAATCACTAAATAAGCTAGAAAAGGGCTTAAACTGAAAAGAAACTTAAACTAAGCTTAATAAGCAAAAAGGGCTTAACTGTTAACAAAGAAAGTGGGCAAATAAGCAATGCAAGAGGCAAATAAGCAAACACAGCTTATCATACTAACCTGATAAACCACTAGGAACAATAATAAGCAATTGAGATAAGCTAAATAAGCCAAAAAGTAAATAAGCAATCCCTATACTATGCCTAAGCAAAAACAGTTAAGGGGCAACTTTGAGCTTAAAAATAAGCTATCAAAGGGGCTTTTTAAGGACTGAAATTAAGAGCACTTATCTAAGAGCTTATTGGCTTTTTAGAAAAGCCAATAACTCATGCTCAGGTGAACTAATAAGCTAGATGGGTGGGCTTAAAGTTGGCCCCTTAGCACCAGGGGAAAACAAGCCAAGGACAAGGGCTTAATTTGACAGCTTATTTTGAGCTGTCAAATAAGCTCAAATGAAAAAGAAAAGTTGAAACAGATCTAGAGTGGCTTAAAGTGAGCTTATGCTCAAATTTTAAGCCCCTAAACACAAAGAAAATAAGCTGATTTTTGAGAATGAAAGATGGGCTTTTTGTTTTTTAAAAAAATTGACACTTGACTTGTGGTGATTTTGACTTAACAAGTCAAATGACACAAAGCTTTTGTCAGCTTGTTTTAAACACACAAAAACACAACTTTTTAAAACCACAACTCACAATTACAAGAGCTTATGAAATAAGCTCTTGTAGCCTTTTTTAAACACCACAGTTTTGACAATAGCTTAAAAAACTTTGAAAAACAGTTTTGAGCTTAAAGATTTTGGAAAACAGGCTTGAATAAGCTTAAAAACTTAAGCTTGAGCTAACTTTGTGACCACAACCCATACAAAACCATTTTGACCCGTTTTTATTGTTAACCCAAACACCCCCTTAATTTTTAAAAGGATTTTTAAAACTATAAGAGCTAAATTTAACTGAAATTTTTGAAAGACTAATACTACTTATGCAATTTAAGACAATAAAAAGATGAAAAGCTAAAAAAATAAGCACATAAAAAAAAAAGGGCATAAGCTAGATGACTGTTTTTAAGCTAAGTTAGGAAGGTCTTTCCTCCTACACGCACTCCCCCCGCTCTCAACTTCCTCAAATGAAATGAAAAGCACTAACAGGCATACTTAGGCATTAATGAACATAAATAAGCACACAAGACATTAATAAGCTAAGAATAAGCTAAATAGCAGTGCTACAGTAACTTTTTAAACAAAATTTAAAGGTGCTAAATGTACCTTTAACCCTTGCTCAAAACAGGGTTTTTGAAACCTAATTAAGCTCTAAACAAAAAAAAAAAAACTTTTGAACCCAAACCGCTTACCCCACCTAAATCCCCACGCCCCTTTTAATCAAATAAGGCCACCCAAAGCTTAATCTACAAGCTCCAGCTTATTAGAAATAAGCTGGTATAGTCCATAAGCCCATCCAATTCTGGCTTATCATCCAAAGTAACAAGATTTGGTATTTTGAGTGATTTTAAGTACAAGTCCAGATTTTACTTAGCTCATTAACTTGTTAAGTGATCATAGCTTATTAATAAGCTGTTTTAAGAGCTTTTTGACACATATGAAGGTAATTTAAGCACTTTGACAAGGAAGACTTAAAACGGGTATAAATTCTCAAAAACTTCAACACTTCATTAATTGTTAAAAGGAGTACAAGGAACTTGAAATAAGCTGTAAATAAGCTGAAACAAACATAAATTTGACTGAATTAAAAAGTAATTAACTAAAATAAGCTATATCATCTATTCGGCTAACACTAAGGTCCTATTTATACTACAAGCTAAGTCTTCAGCTCTTGCAAGGTGTTTTTCTTCTGTGAGAGACTTCAAAGTCTTAATCCCAGCCATTGATAGCAATTGTGCTTCTTTGGATCCATCCTAGCCATTGATTCGGCCATGTTTTATGGGAAAAGTGGGATTGCCAACATGGAAAGGTTTAATTTCTGGTGGGAATGGTAGTGGGGGAGGGGGAAGTGATTATCCATGGGGTTGTTTGGGTTTGCAGGATAAAGGGGAGGAAGTGAACCCGTGAGTTCGTTGGGGTTTGAAAAGGGCGGGAAAAAATGGTTATAAAAAGGTTAGGGGTGACAGGGCAAAAGTTTGGTGGTTTGCCAACTTTGGCCCTTCAAGGTGTATGTGGTGTTTGCAGTTTTCGTCCTTGGTTAATTAAAAGTTTGGGGACTTGGCAGTTTCAGCCCCCAAGGGTTATATTTGCAATTGCATCACACGTCCTTGTTAGTATAAGAAGTTGTCTTTGGCAGCTTTGGCCCTTGGGGTATTTCTTTGGCAAATTGGCAGAATGGGCCCTTCTCTTTCTTTTCTTCTTTCTCCTCTTTAAATAAGTTTAGGGGCTTAACAAGTTTAGTCCCTAAACTTGTTTTTCTTGACTTTTTGGCTTCGGGCTTGCGGGGTTGACTTTCTGTTGACTTTTTCAGGCTTTTTGGTTTGACTGGACTTTGTCTTTTTCCTGCTTTTCCATTCCGAGTCCGGTTTTGTTGTTTTTGGCTTTGTTTTTCGTTCTTTTGTGTGATATCCGTTCCTGCACAATACAATTAGCAAAACAAGCATATATTTGGCATTTTAAGTCCGTTTTTGGTTATTTTAGCTCGTTTTTAAAGGTAAAAGGTATGTGTAATTAAACACATACCAAAATCCCCCATACTAAGGTATTGTCGTGTCCTCACGCAATGTTATGAAGTAAACATTTACGAAAACTAAGAATCTCAATCCCCCTTGACTAATAACCTCAAAAAGTAGCTAAGTGTTCGTCAAGGGGAACTAAAGAATCAATAGCTTCGACAAGTCCCGTTTTTACCATTTTTTATCTATACACTAACTATCCCTAATATTTTTGGATTTTTTTTTTCGACTTCCTGTTTGACTTCCTTTATTATATCAACATTGGGATCATAGAATGAGAAACGCCCATAGAATAATCTACGGATGTCCTGACGGATAAATTCATCGTCCCCGATTTTTCACTAGTTCCAAACCAAGCAATTAAACAAGATCATTTGTCAATATAAGTCTAAATGCTAAGCACTCATACTTATGACTTGTGAACTTTTAACTCCCAACATGAATATATGATTTAAATGTGTGTACTCATTTCAACTCAACCATAGATCAACTTATTTCCATAGTCGTGATTCAAGATGAATCATGACTCAAAGCAACAACTTATTAGGACCTTGTAACTTGATTTTAAAGAACGAGATTTTAACTGTAGAACTTTTTGCAACATCTTCATCATTATAATCATAAGTTCTTAAAGCTAGGAATGCGTTGCTTAGTTTGAACACCTACCTAGGCCTCGCTCCCTAGTAGGATATCACAACCAACGACCGGTGTTCTTAGTTTGAAAACCCACCCCGTTGCTAGCGTAGTGGGAAATCACATTAACACCTTCTTCCTATTATGGCTAAGGATAAGTGTCTTAGTTTGAACCCTCACCTAGACCTCGCTTCCTGGTGAGATATCACAACACACCAAATCCCTAGAAGTAAAGATGTCTTAGGGGAATCACAACAACACCTTCTTCCTAATATGGCTAAGGATTTGTGTCTTAGTTTGAACCCTCACCTAGACCTCGCTTCCTGGTGAGATATCACAACACACCAAATCCTTAGAAGTAAAGATGTCTTAGTTTGAACCCCCACCTCGTGGTTAGCGGAGTGGGATATCACGACACATCTTTTACTTGCTCCATATAATCAAATGTATGCTTCATTGGCAAAATTTCAATATTCATGCATTTTTGCATTCATACTTCATTCATGCTTCTTTGGCATTTTAACTTTCGAATTATTAAGAACAGAAAAATCTCGCTTTAAAGAATCAAGTTACAAATTTGAAGCTTTTTCTAAAAACATTGATTGACTTAGTTGAATTGAATTGAGTACGTATGATTAAATCGAACACGTATGATTAGGCGGATTAGAAGCTTATGGGAGAAAAAGAACACAAGTTATTCATATAAGTTTTTAGACGAATCTTGCTTGACACATAAACTTATATTTAACTCTATCATTTCTCGTTCTTCACTTAAGAATTCAAAGCAATAGAATTCGTGAAAGCTTTGGCCTAAAAGAACTAGCTAGGGCTCAACACGCCCGATCGAGTCAAAAATTTATTCTTACTCTACCCAAAAAGACAAAAACACTTATTCTATTTTTGAAATTTTTTTAAATTTTTTCATTTTTTTGGTATTTTTGCAAAAATTTGGTGGTAAAACGGGATTGCGTGATAACAACGACTGCAGGCAAAAATCAAATCGAAGATTCCCCCCCCATACTAGAACTAAACATCGTCCTCGATGTTTCAAAGGGGTACCTACGTAAATCTAAGGCCGTTTATGAAGTATGCCAAAAGATAAACGTTAGTCGATAAGATTTGGATACTGAATTCCCAAAATGAAGCTGAGGATGTGAAGCTCGAGTTAAAAATGACAGAATCGAGAGCCTTCACAATCCGGGAATACCTGGACATACAATACAAAGCACACAAAACACGGGTAATGGAAAATATAAACCTTCTCACACAAAAACACTTATTTATTACATACTACGGATAAGCATGGGGTGCCTCCCACGAAGCGCTTGTTTAGGGTTGTCCGAGTCACAAGCTCGACTCGACCCCGAATTCATTGGTCCATGGGGGAGCAAGTGGAAGATAAAATCATCATCGGACTTTCATTCAAGAGGTTTGGAAAAACATTGAATTTCATGAACGTTCCACTCCGATGAGATACATCCGGCATAAAAGAATGATAAATTGAGATGCCGGGATCAAAAATGGTATCTTCATTTCCGGTGGAGAGAAGATATGGTGGAGCAACTGGATACGTGAGAAATGGAAGAAAGATCCATACAATATAAGCGAAAAGAGGTTCACTTAAAAGTATGAAATCCAGATTAAGGATGGGATGGGTGGGTAAAACATTAGGCACATGAACTCTTGGTTCTCTTGTTGGGAAAATATCATTCACCACATCCATAGTAAGATTGCCCAGCTCGGGCTCAATCTTAAAGCAGAAATGATCATATTCCGGTGGAGATATGATGTGAGCAAGTTCATCGGCGAACTCCTCATGATAAAAATCACTCCTATCGGCAGGAGGAATTGGATTGATCGAAAGATCAAAGATGAACGAATCATATTTGGAAAAATCAGCATGAGTAGTGGTACTGCCACTACTCTTTTCTTCAATATGATCGTCATAGAAGGCTTCATAATCCGGAAGAGAATAATCAGAACGGGTAGTGGTACTGCCACTACTATTCTCTTCCAAATCAAAGCAGAAAGTTTCAGATTCGGGAATAGAATTATCAAAGGTGTTAGTCTCCTCCAAGAAAAGATTAGAAAATGTGGAGGTAGACTTGATCACAACATCGGAAGATGGAGTGGGATTGTTTCTTAATGCATCGATCTTAGCAATAAGAAGATTGACATTCAACAATTTTTCACGAAGGATATCGTCTTTGATTGTTAAAAGAATGTCATCATCAATCCTTCCAACTTCCGGATCAACAATCTCCACCACCTCTAAGCTGACGATCTCAACATCGGGAGGTGATGCATCGACATAATCGATATCCTCACCGTAGGTAGAATCGTCATCACTCGAAGAATTATCATCGTTGGAATTGACAACAATCTCAGAGTGTTCATTGAGAGCATTAAGAGGGGTGGTATTTTCACAAAGAGGCACATCACACATTTTGGGAATACCCTCGGACTCACTTGGGATTGGGACAAGGTCCTCAACACTAGACTTTATGAATTCGTCCGATTCCGTTTCCGGAATAGTGTCAAGATGCTCGTCCCCCATACTTAGAGAGTTATCGGGTTCCTCGATTGGTAAAACGGGTGTGATTGCAATGGTATCGTCTTCGTCATCATCGTAGCAAATGGGAATCTTCCAATATCGATCTTTAGCCGCTTGCTCTTCCGCAATTCGCTTTTCTTCTTCCTTCTTTTGTATAACTTGACCAACCAAATCACGTAAGGTTGTCAT
This sequence comes from Tanacetum coccineum, assembly GCA_026074375.1. NCBI lineage: Eukaryota > Viridiplantae > Streptophyta > Magnoliopsida > Asterales > Asteraceae > Tanacetum > Tanacetum coccineum. The sequence continues at coordinate 12,542 of BQNB010062509.1, read as the reverse complement.
TTGTTCCATAAGCTTATTTTGAGAATTGAGAAGGTCATTTTGGGAATTGAAGATTGGATGATTGACGGTATATTGCGGGGGTTGAAATTGGTCAAAACCAAAAGAATTATAATCATAGCAAGAATTTTGCTCATGATAATAGTCTTCATTCATTGGTTGACATTGGTAAGTTTCATGAGGACCCCCGCAATTTTCACAACAAAGATATTGTTGTGGAAAACTCGGTGAAGTTTGTGGAAAATAATCAAAGTTTTGATTGAAACACGGGTCCTGATTGTAGACAAACGGGACTTGAGGTGGACAATCGTAACCGTAATGACAATCGTTCCCACATATCTCACTAGAGTATGGTACGTATTGGGATTGTGGAGGATGGTTTGCAACACTTGGAGAATCGTTAGAAGAATACGGAGTTGAAAAATTGTTTGGTGTTCCATTTCCAATAGTACAATAAAAACAAACTCCATCATATTCATTACAACCACATTTTTGGCATATACCAAAAAGACATTGTTGTTGCAAATTTTGTAAGTTTTGTAGGATCTCATTAAGGTTTTGATTGTAGCATGGTTCCGGATTAGAGATAATCGGAATTTGCGGTGGACAATTGTAACCATAATGAGCACCTTTCCCACAAGACTTACAAGTACATCATTGACAAAAGATATTGTCTAACGAATCACCACACTCGTAACAACAATTGTGGTTGATTTGTGGAGGACTTTGTGAAGAATTTACACCGGGGTCCTGATTGCCAACGAATGGCTCTTGAGGAGCATTAACAACGTTGGTATTGTCATCGGATGACTCGGAAGTATCTTGAAGGTCTTTGAAAAATTCATTTTCCACACAATATGTAAACAAATCTTCCTTAAATTTCTTCCGTAAAAGAGCACATCCACGACATTGCGGACCATCAACCGGGGTTCCACACCTTGCACAATTTTGAGGGGGTTTAGGAACAAGAATCTTGTCTTCAAGACCCTTTTTTGAACAACAAAAATCTGCAGTGTACAAAACCCCACAAGTCGAGCATTCTTTAATCGCGTAAATCGGATTCAAACGATAATCGAATGACGTCATAAGAATTAAACATTAAGAATTAGAGTTTCAAACGATACTCAATGACGTCATATAGAATTAAACCATGAATATGGATAAGAAAAGAAGTTAATTGCTACGAAGAAAAAGAAGATTATTTATGGTTTTCCATCAATTCACAATTTATTTTTAACGGACAAGAATGATAAGGACCCAACTTAAACCAAATAATCTACTTACTTCTACGGTAGCTCTCAAAAAGAGTAAACTCACTAGGTGATGCGGAGGATAGGAATACGCGACGCTTATTTCTCCTTTTCCGGGTCGTAGTTCTTAGGAACAACCCTCCTTATAAACCCCACTTTATTAGTTTATTTAACTTTTCCGAGGTGCGCCTACGTCCGTGAAGAAACACAAAAGGCAAGTATTTTAAATCTTTTGTTCGAGTTGGGAACAACATTTCACACCGAACTTATTATGCAGACCCTCAGTTGAGAATATTATATTTTGGTATTTTACCAATTTGTGAATTTTATTTCTTTTTTTATTATGGACAATGTTTTTATGTTTTTTTTTTGATTTTTTTTCTTTGGTTTTTTTAACTGATAATTATACTAAAAGAAATGAAAAATATTTTTGTACTTTTTTTTATATTTATAATAAAAGAAAATATTCACAATTTCAAAAAACAATTTGGTCAAACGTAACGATAAACATTGCACTAAGCCTCCCCGCAGCGGCCCAAAAATTTATTCCGCTCAAAACTAAACTTAAAATATATATAAATATAACAAAATCTCAAAATATAATAGTAAGAATGGTCTACAAGCAAGTCATTATACCGAGAAGTAGTAAAGAAGTTTTCCCCCTCCCTTGTCGTAAATTCCCCAACGAGGCTGGAAATGGTAAAATCGATACGATCGAAGATTTGAGTTTTGAAGGAAGGATGAAGTTTTGGGAAGTTGAATAAGTCAAATTAAAAAATAACGGACTAAAACGTTTAAGAAAAACCTAAAAATTACGAAATTAAACTAGAAAAACGAAACCCCGAATCTCGTACAAAAGGGGGAAAACCTAAAATCTTTAAAAATAACCCTACGGAAAATTTTTCCCACCTCTAAACTACTTCTTAAACGGGTCAAATAACGAAGAATGAAAAGACTAGAGCCTCAAAACGATTCGTTTGACCTAACAGCGAGTCAAAACAAATTCCCTACCCTGGACCCGTTCCTTTAAAGAGGGAAAAGTTATAATAAAATGGTCCTAATAAAAGTACTGAAAACTTTTATATTTTTCCTACAAACGTAATTGATAAAATAAAAAATTACTAACAAAGCAAAATATTTTTTTTTGATAATTTTTGTATTAATAATGAAATTTTAATAACTTTTAACTAAATTAAATTATAAAAAATATTAAAACGGTTACTAAAAATACTGAAAAATTATTACTAAAACTAATACTAGACACTCTAATGTCCTTACGAAACAATAAGAAACAAAAATAATCTCCCAAAATAACCCGAAAAATAAGCTAACATCTTTTATAAGCTAATGTGCTCAAAACATACATACATACACCATTAGCCCTTGAGTCTTTAAACAAAAAGGACCCAAGTCGCAGTGTAAGTGTGTTAGTGAAAGGGGGTTTGTATCGAGAGGTCCCGGGTTCGAGTCTTGCTCACCCGGCCTCTTGTCTTTCCCCCTTTTTTATTTTTTCCTAAAAGTCTAGGGTAGAAAGTGTACAAAATGAAACTAAAGGATAGGCGGGAAAAGTTTTGGGAATTTACACTACTATGAAAATGACTAACCTTGAACTTTGGAAAATGTACCAAACACACCTCGCGACATAGCTTATTTTTACCTTATAAAAAAATGAGTTTTAGCAAAAACTTAAAACTAAAAAGTTATAAAAGAGCTTGTTCTCCACAACATTAACAAAGGCAACTTGGACTTTTGTGTTCTAAATAAGCTAGAAAATGAGCTTGTTTTGGGCAGAATACCAAATAAGCCTAAACAGCTTATTGGCTTTTTGCTTAAGCTAAAAGGCTCAAAATAAGCTGGAAAGTGATGAGACTAATCAAACTATGCTTTATCTACTTACTTTAACTAAATGTAGGTAAAAATAAGCTCTAAAATAAGCCAAACAGAAATAAACTTAAATTGACAGTTTATAAAAAAAAGAGAAAAGGCTACTTTAAGCTACTTTTAAGCTAATCTAGAAAGGGAGATAAGCTATACTACTTTGGGGGCTTAAAGAACAATTATTAAGCTACAATAAAAAGCTAAAACACCTAAGTGTTTAATAGATAAATAAGCTAGAAAAAGGTGCTGAACTGGGGTGCCAGCACCAGGGACAAACAGCAGTGGGTATGAAGGGAGTATATTTTTGGCTTTTTAAAATAATCACAGAGTGCATTTATAACCCCAAACCAAAGTGAAAACGCAGATTTAAAAAAAACAAGGGATGGAAATGAGCTTAAGCTCATAAGCTTAAAGGCTAAAAAGCTCAATAAGCTGCTGAATTTGTGGCTTAAAAAGGAGGGTTCTAAAAAAAATTGCAAAGCCAAATTTTGACTTAAACTTGGTCAAACCAAAGGGACAGCAACAAGTGGTGTTTTATTTGGCTACAAACAACAACAATAAGCACACAAATAATGAGCTTAAGCTGCATAAGCAGCTTGAGCTCTTAAGCTCATTTTGGCTTAGTAGCTTTTTGACAGAAAATCAAAGGGTTCTTTAAAACTATTTTTTTTTACTAAAAACTCTTGATTTACTAATCTAAATGACCCTAACACCCTACACAAAATGAGGCTGAGTGCACTTGACCCATAACCAACCCTATATGACCCATTTTGCAGTTTACCCAAACACTCCCTTAAATTTGTAAAAACAATTTTTTGACTGATTTTATGAAAGGGAAGCTTAGAAATGTGCTTGTAAGTGGTGTTTAACTTATTTTAAGACATTCTTATATAGAATAGACAGATTTAAAGAGCTTAAATAAAGCTTTTGAATTTTTAGCAAATGCAAAATTTCAAAGAAACTCTTAAACTGTTAATTAAACTGAAAGTATTACAACAAAACCTTAAATAAATCTGAATACAACAATGTTAAAAAGCAAACTTAAGCAAAATTACACTAAAGGGGGAAAAGTAAAAAACAAAGATAAAAAAAATGTGTCCTTTTCTTCGGCTTGGTTTTTTCTTGCTTTTATAGAAGTCCAAACATCTATACTGTGCTTCTGTGTGTCTTGGAGTCTCAGCATCAAACATCTAGCCCTAGTAGTTGCAAGTGTGCTTCTTTTAACACAATCCCGCATGATATTTCTTCTTCGGGGAGAGGAAGATGGCCAACATGGTTATGATTAAAGTAGTGGAAAGGTGGGTATTAGGATTGGGAACTATTGGGGGATTAAGGGAAGGTTGGGTAAAAGAATGGGGTGTCTCTCGTGATGGTGGGGGGTTCAAGGGGTTTGGCGGGAAAGGTTGAGAGGGGTGAGCGGTTAACAGGTTTAAAAGGTTTCAAATGCCCAAAAAGAACCCCTCATGTTTCATCTCCTTGCCATTTCCTTTGTTTCTTTTTCTTTTTAGTTATAAAAGAGTTTGGAAATTGGCAAAAGGGGCCCTTGTGTTTTAAACACAAAGAATTAAAGAAAGAATGGTGTATTGGCAGAACTGGCCCTTAGCCTTTTAAAGGGAAAAACAGTTTGGAAAATTGCAAAATCAGTCCCTAACTTTGTTTAAACCATTTTTCTTTATAAAACATGTTTTTAAAAATTACATTTTAAGTCCTTATGTTTTATAAAAATTGTTTTTGGGCCAGTATTGGGCTTGGGTTTGTGTATTGGGCCCAATTGGGTTTATTTGGGCCCAATAAGGTTTAGGCTTTTGTTATTGGGCTTTTTAAGGCCCAATAAGGTTCAGGTGGGTTTTGTGTGTACAATGGCTGAGATTGGCTGTTCAAGGGCTAGGATCGGGCCTTCAAAGTCTTCATAGTCTCTGTCAATTGCACACAAATGGGCTGTTGTCATTGATTGAGGGCCCATTTGGTCTTCACAGTCTTCAATAATATACTATTTGGGCTTCTCCCCCCCCCGTCCCATCAGATGGGTTGATATTGCATCCAATAGGTCCTATCTTTTCAATAACGGCTTCCGGTTTTTGACTGTTGATTTGTTGAGTTGACTTTGACTTGACTGATCTGATCTTTGGCTTTGCTTTGGCCTTGTTCTTCACAGCTTTTCCATTCCGAGTCCAGTTTTGTCGTTTTGGCTTTGTTTTTCGTCCTTTTCTTGGTTATCCGTTCCTGCACAATACAAATGTAAAACAAACATATCTTTGGCAGTTTTTGTCTGTTTTTGGTCATTTAAGTCCGTTTTTAATGGAAAAAGGTATGTGTATTTAAGCACATACCAAGCTCCCTCGTGATCGTTTTTCTTCATACTATGTCCCACAAAACCTTCAACAGACATGTTATTCTTTTGGGCATCATAAGCAGCAAACATCTTGTCCAATTTCAAAGATATAGTTTTCTTTATACTATCACCTTTTCTAGAAGGTTGTGAATGAACAAGACTCACTATAATCATCAACTTCCTTTGTAGTAATTGATTCTATAGCCCCCCTTCCCCTCCCCACTCACTCCTTCTTTTTTCAGCTTCAAGAGCACAACATATCATATTCATCAAACTAAGGAACCTCACATTTGCTTTTATTCACATTCAACTTCTTTTTCGCTCCACACTATGAATCTCACAAAGAATCCAAAATACCTCAACTTCTTTTCTTCTTATTCCCCTTGTTCTCCTCTGCCTCATCATCTTTATTAACAAAACTATCAATAACTTCCAAGCATTTGTCATCCATCTCTATATTTTTGCCATCCAATTCAACCAACCCTTTTGGGTTCATTCCTATACCCTCAACCTTCTCTACACAAAAAGTTTGTGAAGAACCTTTAACCCACAATTGTTAATTTCATCACCACTTGACTGACCTTCATTACCTTTTCCATCATCACTAAACTCCAAGTCAATGCTATTTTCCTTTACTTCTTTTGAATGATCAATTTCCTTATTCAATATATCCCCATCATCTTCCTTATCATCATGGACATTAGTATTACTCATCATCCCATCAACATCCACTTTTACGCATGACAACATTCAAATCCAATTACTTACTTGTTTCCAAGCCCCTCATTACAAATTTATTCACGAATCCATTAATAGAATCTTCAGCCAAGGAACACCCCACTTTACTTCGTCAATCTTGTTTGATTTTTTAAAAAAACCCAATTTTCAACAAACACTTTCCCATCGACTTCATCCATCACTTCCCTTGAATCTTTAACACAAGAAGTATGTAAAACTGATGGATTCGTAACTTTTTTGGTGAGAGCAATGGCTAATTCTTGACACCTAGCCAAATGATAAGCATCCGAAAAGGAATTTGGTTTGAACATTTTTAACCGTTTTATGTATTTCTGGTTGCAACCCAAAAACGAAGAGATCGATAAGATACCACTCATCCAAAACCTTATTACTAAATGATGAATTGAATGCATCATAATACTCGTCTACTGTACATTTTCTTTTCAGGAATTTATTCATAGACATTTCATCAAACACCTCACCAACACTTTCATCCAAACTAATATTTCTAGTAACTACCATAACTAACAATGATAAGTAACTTGTTCAAGATCACTTACAGTATCATGTACCCAGAAACGAGTTACATTCCAAACATTTTACCAAAAATTTGATCGGCAAATAACAGACACAAACGGTTGTAACCGGAAGAGTAGCAAAATTGTTTTTGATCGAAAAATGAGTTGCAAAAAAAGAGGCTCTGGATACCAATTGATATGAACTTATAGATTTCAAGAATGAAATGGTATAAGAACTAAAGAAGAAGATGAAATCTCAATACTAGAATAAGATTTGGACCTTCAAACTCAATGTTTATTGATTAGCTTGTTAGCTTTAATCAGTACAAATTTGTTATCGAATTTGGGAGCGAAAAGTTACAAATCAAAGCTAACTAAATGAAATGACAAAACGGGTATTTAAAGGAAACTTGGGCGGGAAAAGTGGAAATGAGATGACACGTGCAAGTCACATATCAGAATATCGTCCCTAAACTTTTATATCAGTTGGGTTTTTTTGTTAAAAACCTTTCTAAAAATGATGGAAAATATTAGAAAATTTTCTTAGTGTCGTCCCTAAATTAATTTTATATTTAGTAAAAAATTTCGTGAGATATTTCGTTTTCCCTCTATTTTTTTCTTATCCCGCCAGCATATTAGGGACGACATAGTCGTCCCTAAACATTTATTCGAATTAAATTAATTTTATTTTACTTAAAAACACTTTTTAAAAACTTGGCAAAGAAGTTTAGGAACGACAATATCATCCCTAAACGTGTTTTCCAATTCAACATGTGATTTAAATTTATATATTTTTATTAATATTAGATTTAAAAAATATATAAATTATTTTATATACATAATTAATACTTTAGAAGACGAACACCGTTCCACTTTCATATTCCGTATAATAAATACGCGAAAAGTATGATTATTTGTTTAACATATCTTGTATGTCTATATAATCTCAACTCATCCATTTAACATATCTTGTATGTCTATATAATCTCGACTCATCCGTATAACATATGATGTATATCACTATCATCTCGACTAATCAGTTTAACATATCTTGTATGTCTATATAATCTCGACTCATCCGTATAACATATGATGTATATCAATATCATCTCGACTAATCCGTTTAACACATGATGTATATCAATATCATCACGACTCGTGTGTTTAACATATCTTGTATGTCTATATCATCTCGACTCATTTGTATAACATCTCATGTATAGCAATATCATCTCGACTCGTCCGTTTAACATATCATGTATATTAATATCATCTCGAATCATGCGTTTAACATATCCTATATAACAATATCATCTCGACTCATCTGTTTAATATCTCATGTATATCAATATCATCTCGACTCATCTGTATAACATCTCATGTATATCAATATCATTTTGACTTAGTGAAATGCTAGTTATTTGTAAGAGTAGTATGGTTTGATGATGAGTAGGATATTGGTTCGGGCATAATAAGGATCTAAAACAAGGATTCTCAATAAGAACTTAATAGAAGCATACATTTTAACCATATAAACAATATAGCCACTCAATTAACTAAAGCATACAAATTACATTACAAATTGATACACGTTTAAACATTTACACATTAAAATAAACATACAGATTAACACATTAACCAACTGAGCTAGTTCATTTGGCCACCAAGGGTGTTATTGGGGAGGTTGTTACCACATGCGAGAGGTCTCATGTTCGAGTCTCTCCGTGGGGGTTTTCCTTCAAGGTGGGAATCTGTGGGGTTCTACCTCATAGATGCGTCGATTCGAGGCTGGCAGGGACTACCTTCTGGGTATGTATTATGAAATCAAATCACTAATTATTATTCGAGACTAGCAGAGACTACCTTCTGGGTAAGTACTGTGGAATCGAATAACTAACTTAGTAACTGTATTAACTCGCTGTTAAAAGAACACATTATAATACGCATACGGATTACTAATCCACACGAGCATTTTCTATTTCATTTAAAATCTCATGAAGTATTGTAGCCGACTCACAGGCGTGGTCCTCAGGATGCCTCTCCATTTCTAGTCTTGCCTCCAACATCTTTATCTTTAGATCTTTTACCTTGCAATTTAGGCACTTTGTTGGTGTAGATCCAGAAGGTCTCAAAGAAGAACTTGGATGTATTTAAAGCCCTGGAGAAGAACCTTGAGGTGTTGAAGGTCTCGGAGAAGAGCTTATACGGAGTTGGAGATCTAGTTCATCCTTCCATATAAAAAAGTTACATCCATAATCTTGTTTTGCTAGTTGTTACAAAGTAATAAAATCATAAGAAATGTCTATTTAATAACAAAATTATTTATATATTATATTAATAAAAAACTTGTGATTGTTCACCTTTGAAAGAGGACATGTGTAGTAATGTTTACCAAAGCTATTAGGTTGAGACGACTTTCTTAGCACTATATAGCCTTCTCCACATGGACATTTATAAGCTTCATATGGATCCATTTGCATAAGCTACAAAACTGAGTGGTGGTGGTGGGTGAGGTGGAGGTAAGTTTGGTGGGACAGGATAAGAGTTTGTGAGGATAAGAGTTTGTGAGGATGATAGTTAACCAGATTCGCTTTTAAGGTAAAAAACAAGAGCTTTTAGCGACGACCTACAGCGACGAGATGTCGTCGCTATAGTTTATGGTCAAAGTCAATAATGTTTTGGTCAAAGTCAGTAAAGTTTTTGTCGTTTACTTTTTTTGTCAAGTCTTCACTTTTTTGTCAAGTCTTTTCCAAGTTCCTTACAATAAAATTAGTGAGTCACAACCGTTAGATAATCTCGAGATCAAAATACAACCCACTACCATATACAACAGATTAAATAATTTTATAATTATTTAAGTCATTTGTGATCATTTTTAGTAATTTATAAATTATTTATAATGAAGTAATTCATTTATAAGAGTTAAATACATTAAATTGCGATTTAAAAAAAACTTTTGGGACGACATTGTCGTCCCTAAAGAGATGGATGAAAAATAATGAAAAATTTCGTTTTCCCTCTTAGTTTTCACAATATCCCTCCACGACTTTAGGGATGACATTGTCGTCCCGAAAATAAGTAAAAGACAAAACTACTTCGGGTAATAAAAGGGCTAATTCAAGTGGATCCTCGTTCTGGAATGTCAAAAATAGTAGTATTAATACTACTCCTATTATTGATAATTATTGATGGGCAAGCTATTCTTATGGATAAAGATGGTAATCCTCTAAAAAAGGTAGAGTATTCGGGTGATCATGATAATGAAGATGAGGTTGCACCAGTTGATAATGATATGACTCGTTCTATGGCTTCAGAAAGGGTTGGCTTTGGCACTCAAAGTTTGTTGGAACAATAGAGGAATTCTTATAGAAATGGTGACTATGATGACGACCCATATGATGATGATATGTATGAAGGCCAGGATCTTCCTGAAGAGCTTCAAACTATATGTGATAATCTAGATATCCGAGTTCGTGGTCGTAAGAAGAAATAAATTTTTGTTTCTTTTGTCTAGTCAATTTGTGTACCTTCCTTTTAAGAAGTAGTTTTGCCTATGTAATGGGCAGAGATGTGGGACTTACTCTCATCCTTTGTACTTAAATGTTTTTGGGCGTAATAAAATTTACCGGGGAAATCCTTTACCCCAAAAAAGACAAAACTACTTTTAGATAGTTGACTTAAAAGTTTGACTATCAAGTTAGGGACGATAATGTCGTCCCTACTTGTGAAGATAATGTCGTCCCTAAAATGCCTCAATTATTGAGGTATACAAGTTTTCTTCTAAGTCTTTTTATCAAACAAAAAACCCACCACACCATTTGTCTCCTCTCGTTTTTTACTTGGTTATTTCTATGAATTTAGGGTTGTTGTTGCTGTTTTTTCCGTCCAAAAAGGGCTGTTGGTTGCTGTTGATTATGTCAAATGGGGGCTGTTTGTTTACTGATTTTTCAATTAATAGAGGGTTGTTTGGTTGTTGTTTTAACTGTCAAAAGATGGTTGTTTGGTTTGCTGTTTAGTGTCAAAATGGGTGTTGGTTTGTTGTTTTGCAATTAAATGGGTGTTTGGTTGTTGTATCGTTGTCATAATGTGTTTTTGGTTGAGTCGAAAACTACAGTTAAAGAGAAATTTATGTTTTGCGATGTAGTTGGTTAGATTTAGTAAACATGTATACGTGAAATGTATGCAATGTAGGAAGAATGTTTATCATTTAACTACACAGGAACATATATATCTAGTTGTAAGTATAGTTTTGTTAGTTGTTTTTTGTTTGAGTGTATTCTGTTTTTTTCTTCTTCTTTGGGTATGTTGGAATGTATCGGCCCTTGACTTCATAATCATAGAATGCACTCGAGAAGGATTAGAATCTAGCCACCTAAATCCTAGAATGTAGACTTGCTTGAATTTCCTAGTTGTAATATATCTAGTTGTAAGTATAGTTTTGGTTAGTTGTTTCAGAGAAAATCTATATTAACTTGTTTTTTGTAACTACACAGGCACTGATGAAGTCTATTAAAGACCAAGTCAATGCACGCACCATCGAATTTAAGTCCGATAAAGAAATTATTGCAGAGGTTACTAAAAGACAATGAGAACATGAACAGTGTATCGGAGATTACGGTGGGTACCGGCTTAGTTCTCGCCTTTGTTCTAAGCACTGACACGATTTATTAGCAGACGGGAACCACAAATCCGGCGCTCTTAGCGAGGTCAGCGGATAAAGAAATGTGGAAAAAAGTAGCTGAGGCGGCTTCACAATGAGCTGATTTGGCTACACAGCAGGCTGAGTTGGCTAAACTGCAGTCTGAGTTGGCTAATGAGCGGGCTGCAAGGGTCGAACTCGTCTTAGATAAGTTCATGAGCCACTACAACCAACAACAAACACATGCAGGTGGTTTCTTCTTTAGCCCTCCCCCACTCCCTACTACTCTCGTTCTCGAAACTGTTTCTGCTCCCATTCCCGACCCTTATTCCGACCCTAACGGCTACTACAAAGTAATGAATCGATCCCGGATCTAGCCGCATACCAAATGATGACGAATATGGTGATGATCAAGATGATAATGGTAATAATAAAGATGATAATGGTAATAATAAACCTTCATCATCATCGGATGACAAGTAGGGGTATGTAGTATGTTATTTGTGTTGACATAGTTTGGTTATTTCTGTTTGTATATTACTTTTAGCCTAATTGTAACGTATTTGCGAAAACTATGACTTCGTGGGTCATTTACATGTTTTATTTGGGAAATGGATGAATGTAGTTTAGTAATTTTGTTTCATACTTTTGTGGGTCATTTACATGTTTTATTTGGGAAGATTTTTTCAGGAAAAAAATTTCGGAAAAATCTAGAAAATGCAGCTTTTTGCTGCTGTTTTTTTTTCTGTGTAGGCTCATTTAGGGACGACATTGTCATCCTTAGAGCTTTGAACAAGCCGTCCCACAGTACATTTATGCAAAATAATTAGAAAAAATGTAAAACTATATTTTTTATAAATTTAGTTTAGGGACGATATTGTCGTCCTATGTGGCATTTAATTTTAACAAGTTTACACTTTAAAAATAAAACTTTTATATATAAAATAAATATTGTCGTCCCTAAGAAAAATTCATTTTAATTTCCATGTCTTTTAAAAAACAATTATAAGAGAAAATATGTTAAATCAGGAAAACTTTAGGGATAATAATGTCGTCCCTAAATTGTCCGGGCCCACCTGATCAAGAGTTTCGTTTGAGTTTATATGGGCCCCAATAGTCGTCCCTAAGTGCGATGACTTATCGTCCTTAAGAAAATTAGTGTCGAAGGTTTGGGGTCGAAACTTTAAGGA
>BQNB010062508.1:0-33253 GCA_026074375.1 Tanacetum coccineum | reverse complement strand
CCCTATATACATGTTCCAACACCTTATATATGCTTAAGTACTAGGGCTCGAACATAATAGATCGCGGAACAGATCGAACCGAGAAATCTGCTCGAACAGGACTGATTGGATCGGACCGAACATATTTTGGCCCGGTCCTCGATATGTCATTTCTTTCATATTCTGTCTTCGATTTGGTCTAGTTTGGTTTTGAGCATGGACGAAGCTTTGTAAGGGCATGGGCCCTGGCCCCTCCAAATTTTTTGTCCTATAGTGTAAATTATGCATTTATGTAGTGTAAAAAATTGTTATTTCATAATTTGACCGCTCCAGAATTAATAAGTTGCAGTTTGACCCCCCTAACAAAAGGCTTCAAGCTTCGTCTTTGGTTTTGAGTAAAACCACCATTATGCTTTGAGTATAACCAAAAGAGGATATTTATATTGGATACCAAAAAAGGTTGGATACTAAAGGACTCATCCCCACCATCCATCTAAAAAAATCAATGGCTGAGATTAAAATGATTTTATTATTTCACTTATTTTTAAAAACTTAAATATCTCTTAAACCGTTAATCATTAAGCGAAAAAATATATACCATCACGACGAGCATTTAATTATCTTTCCATAGATATTCACTTTGATATACTTTCGACAAATTTTTTTCCGTATTTTTCACGTTTTTTGACCTTTTTGTTGTTGTTGAAACTTGCATTAAAATATCATATATGATTAAACACTAATTTGAATACTCGTATAAAATCATATATGATATAACACTAACATCGAATTACATGTGATTGCATTAAACTTAAATATCATATATGATTTAACACTAATATCATATATGATTTTGTCATATGTAATTTATCAGTAATATCATATATGATTTAAATATCATAGATTTAACACTAATATCATATATGATTTTTTTATGCAAGTTTTAACTAAAAAAAAGACGAAAAAACAAAAAAAAAACGTGAAAAAAAAGGAAAAAAAATTCATCGAAAGTATATTAAAGTGGATATCGATAGAAAGAAAATTTAATGCTCGTCGTGATGGTATATTTTTTTCGCTTATCGATTAACGGTTTGAGAGATATTAATATTTTTTTTAAAAAGAAGGAAAATGGTTTTGGGTTTAATCTTATCTATTGGATTAAGATGGAAATGGAGGGTGGAGATTAGTCCCTTAATATCCACATTAATTTTGATATCCAAATGAACTTAAATCTAACCAAAATATGTTTAATAATCTAACTTGTGAAGTACGATGGAAAAATCATCAAAATGCCGCATATGGTAAACCCATGGGGAAGTGTGGAGCCAATATACTTACTAGTCTATTTCATGTGTCATCATCACTATGTCATCTTATATAACATCGTTTATAAAAATTTCATATCTTGTCTCAAATAATACGGTCATTACAGATTATAGAATGTACGATATACTTATTTGGAGACAAATCATACCAATAAGTTAAACATATGATCCAACTAACTAGATTGAACCCTACCTAATAGTTAAAAGCTAGAGAACAAAATGAAAATGTTAGAACGTTAGGTTCGTCAACCATGCATGGTCCCTCATGCACTTTACAGAGCAATGACATTCCAAAGACGATGATGGTCTGTTCAATCAAAGAAATTGATTCATCCTTGTGTATTATTGTATCATAATCATAATCAACTTTAGTCTTTTATGTAGATAAAGTTCTTTAGACAAACAAAAAGTGACAGTCTAGTTTAACCTCAAGAAAACAAGATATTCTCTTAGTTGCGACCTATTGGTCACGCTAATTTTTAAGGTTTTATCTAATTTAAATTCTGTGTAACGCCGAGTTCAAATCTTGTAGATTAGTTGGTCTAAAAGTCAAAAGTCATATTTAACAAATAAAATGATGAATGTGGGGGTATTTTAATCATTTCACTTTTACTTAACGGCTGAATTTAACAGAATTAGACAATTTGGACCGAATCCGAGACATGGTAAAACCACAATGACAGGATATCTATTGTGAAAATGAACAATGCAGTGAATCCGTGATACCTGACAAATCACATGGACCAGTTAACTCTCTTTTTTAAATGTGCGTTGCTTAAATGTGATGTGGCATAAACTTAAACACTTGTTATGAATCATAATAAGAGATCATAATTAGACATAACCAACGTCTATAAATTATAAAAGGTATGTCATAATAAAAATATAAAATTTAAGGTTAAACTCCTGGCAGAGGTACAAGAACTTTAGGTTTACGTGAAACGGCAAATTATTGTGTTAACAAATTATATTTCATGCATCTTTGAATGTACTTTCATGGTTACAAATATGATTATGTCATCCAACTTATTCTAATTGTGGTTAGCTGTTGTTATGGTTTATAAGGACAACTTCTATAGCAAGCCAGTAATTTAACTAGAGGTGGCAAAATAGGTAGGTTAGGTCGGGTTTAGGTCACGGATCTAGATGGGTTTGAAACAAAACACGTTCGGGATTAGATGGGTTTGGAAGAATCGTATTCAAGACACGTAAGAGATAACCTATTTGGTAAAGTTACTAAAAAAACTTGAAAATATAGAGTTAAAATATTCTACAGTTTCAGATTCCTTTTTGGCGATCTCAGGTACTTGGATCCCTTCATCTACCAAACTTCTTGTTATATCTGTCTATGCTCCACAGGATCTTACCGAAAGAAGGATGTTATGGGACTTTATTCATCATTTGATAGATTCTTGGGATGGAGAATGTGTCCTCTTAGGTGATTTTAATGAAGTTCGATTTGAGCACGAAAGGCGTGGTTCTTTGTTTAATTCTCATGGCGCCAATTCCTTTAATAATTTCATCACTAGGACGGGCTTGATTGATCTTCCTTTAGAAGGCTACTCATTTACTTGGGCTCATAAATCTGCTTCCAAGATGAGTAAATTGGATAGATTTCTTATTTCTGAAGGTTTATTGGCTCTATTTCCTTCCATTTCAGCTTTATGTCTCGATAAGCATCTTTCAGATCACCGGCCTATCCTTCTTCGTGAATTGAATGTTGATTATGGTCCTACGCCGTTTCGGTTTTTCCATTCTTGGTCTTCCAGGAAAGGTTTTGACAAGATGGTTGAAGATTCGTGGAAGAATTCTGTTTGTATGGAATCGAATAGTATCATAAAGTTAAAGAAAAAATTGCAGTCTCTTAAGTCTTCAATTAAACATTGGCTTGCTGAAGATAATCAAAAGTCGAATGAGCATAAACGCAATATTCAGAATCGTCTTATTATTTTGGATAAGATTTTCGACCAAGGAAGCCGTAACGATGATCTGATTCATGAGAGGTCGAATTTGTTGAAGGAGTTGCAGGATTTTAACAAGTCTTCTTCGCTAGATATGGCTCAAAAGGCCAAAATTCGGTGGGCTATAGAGGGGGATGAAAATTCCAAGTTTTTTCATGGAATTATTAATAAGAAACGTTTTTAGTTGGCTATTCATGGAGTTTTAGCTGATGGTGATTGGATTGTGGAACCTTCTCTGGTGAAAAATGAATTTCTCAAGCACTTTGCTACTCGCTTTGCTGCCCCGAGTTCAAGTAGTATCACTTTTGACTATCAATTTCCTAATCCGTTAACCCCTGATCAAATCGAGGATCTTAAATGAAATGTCTCTTATGAGGAGATAAAAAGAGCGGTTTGGGATTGTGGAATAAGCAAATCTCCTGGCCCTGACGGTTTCACTTTCGAATTCTATCGTAAATACTAGAGTTTAATTGACCATGATGTCGTAGCTGCTGTTACTTCCTTCTTTTCTACAGTTTCATTTCCTCCTCGATGTAACTCTTCGTTTATTACTTTGATTCCTAAATCACAGGAAGCTAAAATGTTTAAAGAATTACGTCTTATAAGTTTGATTAGAAGTATGTATAAAATCATCACTAAAGTTTTAGCTAATCATCTGAGCATCGTTATATCAGAGCTTGTAAGTGATGTTCAATCGGCCTTTATTTCTAATCGGCATATTCTTGACGCCCCATTTATCCTTAATGAGCTATTATCCTGGTGTAAGCACAAGAAGTCCAAAGCCTTGATCTTTAAGATAGACTTTGAAAAAGCTTTTGATTTGGTCAGATGAGATTACTTAAATGTGGTTCTAGCTAATTTTGGTTTTGGTCTTAAATGGCATAATTGGATTCAAGGATGTCTTAACTCTGCTATGGGATCTATTCTTGTCAATGGTAGTCCGACCTCGAAGTTCAAATTTTCTAAAGGATTAAAACAGGGGGATCCTCTATCTCCTTTTCTTTTTATTCTGATCATGGAAAGCTTGCATCTATCCTTTAATAACATGGTGAATGTTGGGCTTTACAATGGTATTCAGATTGATGAATCTCTTAATTTATCCCACTTGTTTTATGCTGATGATGTTATTTTTGTTGGTAAATGGAATTCATCAAATTTATCAACAATTGTTAATGTTCTTAAGTGGTTTTATTTGGCTTCGGGTCTCAAGATCAATCTTAATAAAAGTAAGCTTATGGGTATTGGTATTTCTCATGATGTGGTGGCTTCAGCAGCTAAGTCTATTGGTTGTTCAATTCTCCATACTCCTTTTAACTATCTTGGAGTAAAGGTAGGTGGTATTATGTCGAGACTTAGCTCTTGGGATGACGTCATTGCGAAATTATCCGCTAGACTTTCTAAATGGAAGCTCAAATCCCTCTCGATTGGTGGTCGTCTTACTCTCATCAAATCTGTTTTGAGCTCTTTACCGTTATATTACATGTCCTCCTTTAAGGTTCCTAAAGGCGTTCTTAGTAAAATGGAATCTATTCGTAGGAATTTTTTCAATGGTGTGGAAAATGCGGAGAAGAAGATGTCGTTGATTGGCTGGAATAAAATTTTAGCTTCTAAGAAAAATGGAGGTCTTGGCGTCTCTAGTTTTTTTGCTTATAACCGCGCCCTTCTTTTCAAATGGATTTGGCGGTTTCTTGCTAATGGTGCTTCTCTTTGGTCTCGATTTATTTCAGCTATATATGGTATTCGTGGAGCTCTTGACAACTCTTCTTCCTATTCAAGAAGATCTCCTTGGCTCGACATTGTTAATGAAGTCAGAAAGCTTGCCTCTAAGGGCATTGATCTTCTTTCGCTTGTCAAAAAGAAAGTTGGGAATGGTGAGGCTACTTCCTTTTGGAACGATGTGTGGCTTGGTGATTTTCCCCTAAAGCAAACGTATCCGAGGCTGTATTTCCTGGAATTAGACAAACATGTTAGTGTGGCTTCAAAGTTGAGAGCTAATTCTCTTATTAGTTCTTTTCGGCGGTCTCCTCGAAGTGGTATTGAAGAAGAGCAACTTCTTCTCCTTATCTCTAATACTTCTTCTGTTATTCTTCCTAATATTAGTGATAGATGGTCTTGGCTGTTAGATCCTTCGGGCGATTTCTCGGTAAAATCGACACGTGAATTTATTGATGATTCCATGCTTCCGAAGACGGATGTTCCTACAAGATGGGTCAAATCTATTCCCATTAAGATTAATATTTTTGCTTGGAGAGTTTCTTTGGATAAGCTGCCCACTCGGTTGAATCTTTCTCTTCGAGGCCTTGACATCCCGTCTATTATTTGCCCTCTTTGTAGTATTGCTGTGGAATCAACTTCGCACCTCCTTTTCTCTTGCCAATTGGCTCGTCAGTTAATGATTAAGGTTGTTCATTGGTGGGAATTAGAGTATCAAGACTTTCACTCATATGAGGATTGGCTTCTTTGGTTCAAAAATCTCAGAGTTTCCAAGCGGCTCAAGGATGTGTTTGAAGGCGTTTGTTACATTTCTTGGTGGGTTATTTGGAAGTTTCGCAATCAAGTTTTATTTGGGATCAACTTCCCTCGTTTAGATCTCCTTTTTGACGATATTGTTCGCTTGTCTTTTCATTGGTGCTCTAGTCGTTGTAGCTCAAATTTTGATTGGAACACTTGGATGAAAAATCCTAGTTCCATTATTTTGTAATCTTTTCCTAGCTCCTTGCTAGTTTTTATATAAAATGCGGTTAAAAAAATAAGATAGAGAAAACTAAATTGCATAAATGAAAGGTGTCATGATGACCATCAACCTCAGCCTTGAGTGATGTCCCAAATCAAGAACACAACATATAGTCGTCAATTATTACAATCTTAAGCCCACGCAGGGGTCCATAAAATCTTATCTCGATCCTCAAGAAAGCTAAATCCAAAGCGTACATCAAATGCAAGACTTTTCAAATAAGATTCCTACGGGATTCTCTAAAGTCTGCTACAAGCACCATACTCTAACGTGAAAATATAATCATAGCTGAAAAAGATATATGTATCATTTGACGCTATGGATAAATTCTTGTCAAAAAAAGTGACCATTATCCAGTCACATGTTTGATGTAGTTATGTGACCGTTGGTTGGTTTGAAAGTCAGAGTGCAGTACCATCAACGTAGCAACGTAGCAAGGTTATGAAGATCGCGATGTTATTGTTTTATTTGGTCGAACATTGCAGCAATAGAAAGTAGCAACGTAGCAAGGTTATCAAGATTATGATTTTATTTAGGATCAGTTTTGTCTTCGTGAAATCGGAATCGTAGGATCGAATCAGGATTTTAAGATCCTTCTAAGATGCTAATTTTTCTTATAATCCGCCGCTAGTTCCAACGGTGTTACACCATACTCCCCTTTTCTCCTCAATGCCGAAACTTAACATACTCTTCAGCTTTAGCTGGATATCTCTCAATTTCACTTAAAGTATATCTCTAGCAGCTATACTTGCTCTCGCTCCGGCAAAAGCAACAGCTAGATCGGTACAAATATATAAGATTGGTGCTTCGGATATTATATCCCAAATTGTATCAAAAAACAAAGGTTTCTAGGACACATCCCTAAGAAACACCATCACAAGTAATAAAATCCAAAGGAATTGCACAAATCTCACGTTCATATCTAGTCCTATTTACCCAAAGTATTGACACAAAGTTTTTTACTTTTTGCTCAGTAGCTGGTTTTATTTACAAATATAAGTAGGTATTGTGCTTGTGTTGTTTATCACTTTTGTCAAAACTTGTATGACGAAAGGTTTTTTGTCCCATATGGGTCGAACATAAAACATTTTGGTTGGTTATATGTTGTAGTGTAAACGTTTTTAATAAGTTGGTGTTAGTATCATGTAGCCGCAGTATAATTAAGTTGATTGTATTACGTATAAATTTACAGTACTTGGCTATTTCATACACGTCGTCAACTTATTGTCTTCGGTATATGTCTTGTAACGTAATTACTCCAGTATTTAAGTTTTTGTGACTCGTATTTTTTGATGTGATTAATACGAATTGTTATGTTCTCTAGTAGATCTTATTATTTTTGCTTAACAACATCCAACCCGAGAAACCAAACAACACAATACCGATCTCTGTTAGACGCATAAATTATTGGCCCAAGCCATTGTGGGCTTGAGGTCCATTAGATCTAGGGTTTAGTAGCTTATTCCCAAAGCTATGTTCTATTATAAATAGACATGCTTTGTTATGTAATGAAAGAAATCTAATCAATATCAATTTCTATTATCTTTCAATCTCAACATGTATAAAATATGTAAACCAATGTATACAACTAAGCAAAAGTTCTTCTCTTTACCCCATGTGTGACGACGTTCTTAATACAACAATGGGTCTTTTCACCATCGACATGTCGCGTCCATTCCCGAGGACGTGGTCGCTGGATAAGGTTTTCTCCAGCGAGCGACATGTCGCTGGGGATAGGTTTCCCCAGCGACATGTCGCTGGGGAATCCTCGCTGGGGAAACCTCGTCAGGGATACAATCCCCAGCGATAATCCCCGGCGAAGACGTGGGTCCCACTCATTTTTCAGTCAAAGAAGTAGGGCCACGGTGGCACATTTTCCCCGGCGACATGTCGCTG
This sequence comes from Tanacetum coccineum, assembly GCA_026074375.1. Taxonomy (NCBI): domain Eukaryota; kingdom Viridiplantae; phylum Streptophyta; class Magnoliopsida; order Asterales; family Asteraceae; genus Tanacetum; species Tanacetum coccineum. Next base: position 25,358 of record BQNB010062508.1, on the reverse strand, counting down.
GGGAATCTTCGGGTTAAGGCAAAATGATTAGCACGCTTAATTAAAGCGTCTGTTAATTATCAATTATCCCCAGCGACATGTCGCCGGGGAAACTATGCCTAAACGTTGACAAGTCAACGTATGAGGATAGTTTCCCCAGCGACATGTCGCCGGGGAAACTATGCCTAAACGTTGACAAGTCAACGTATGAGGATAGTTTCCCCAGCGACATGTCGCTGGGGAAACTATCCTTATACGTTGACTTGTCAACCATGTCGCCGGGGAAACTATCCTCATACGTTGACTTGTCAACGTTTAGTGTGTGGTATCCCCGGCGACAAGTCGCCGGGGATTAGTCTGCAATTTTTTTTAATACAGCCTGCACAGCAGGCGAATTCCAGATTTTTTTCCGGAATTTTTCCGGAAAAAATCTACCAAATATCAAACCTGTACCAAAACCTGTATAGACTCACCACAACTTGTACCAAAACACAAATACAATATAACGGATCAACGCAATACGAATACATCACAACTTGTACCAAAACCAAAAGATAATAAAGCTAAATCGTCCAAAATCCGAATAAGTCTAACAATCGGTGCTTCCTAGTCATAAAGGGGGCTTACAAGTAGCATACTAATAATATTCAACATGATAGATAGGGAAACAAGTGTTTAAATGTCGCCAAGATGAACCTAAAGTACCAATGTAGCATACTAATAATATATAACACAACTACCTCTCGCCGTCGTCATCCTCATCCTCGCCATCCTCATCATCGCCACTCTCCTCGTCATCACCACACCCGCCACTCCCGCTAGCACCACCCGACTCAAACTCCTTAAACATATCCGAGTACTTGGAGTCGCTTCTGAAAAGACTCATCATAAAGTCTACCTTTCTATGCATGCTCTTGAGCGACTTGTCGGGGGCGGGCATACTTGGCCTGGATGTGGCCCGTGATGGCAATACCCGACCCACACCAGGAATGTGCCCACGAAGCTTACCCCCTCTTGCCAACGCATTGATCTCATCCTCCGTGTACTCACCCGTAGCCTCAAGCCTTTTCATCTCCTCCTATGTAGTGACAAAAACACAAGATAGTAAATATATTAGTCGGGTTGCTACATTATTTCTCGATAATTCATTAAAGTGTGTTTTGAAACAAAACTTACATATATGCGGTGGTCCTCATCCTTAGGGAATACCCCGTCAACAATGTGTGTTCGCCAGAAGGTGTCAATGAGTGAAGGGTACTCCTGAGTGTCTGATGTCTGCCTTTATACATACACATGTATATAAGATGAAACTAATTAAAAACGACAAATCACAACACACCAAAGCGTATAATCAGATATATATGTATATATGTATGTAAAATAATTATAATGTTTATTACCATCTCATCTCGAAGGAGAGCCAGCGACCGGGATCCCTGTCGAGATATGACGACGCTCTTTTGCCGGTTTAGCCGATTTTGAGCGGCTCGAGCAAGGTTCTTGGGATCATTCCAAAACCTAATGTACTTATCTCACTCAGCCGCTTTAACCTCCTCAGGACGTGCCCGCCTGATCGCCTCCACATCGTAAGTCCCGGTGGTGGGGTCTGCCTTCCAATGCTTGGCCTTGAAAGAAGCCTTGTTGGTATTGTAGGCTTTTTGCAAGTGCATGTTGATGCCTTCGGTAGATGTCTGTCCAGCGGGGGGATTCCATGTCTGCCTCAGGTCAAACAGTGTCTGCAACATATACAACAAAACGAAAAACAAAACAGCGTTAGAGATAGAATTTATAAAAATTTATTAAATTTATTTATTTATTTATCTGATATATAAATAAATAAACAATTTAGATAAATATACACAATTAAATAAATGAACATGATAATGAAATAAACATAAGAGGATAACTGACCCCAATATTTGAAATGAGCACCACCTTTCGCTCCTTCGGGACATTCTCCCAAGAAGGGTAGTACAAAGGCACACTCCTAATGACCTCCCCGATGTAGTTAGACCATTGAGCCGCATAAGGACCGAGAGGGTTTAGGGTTTGTTTGTCACCCACATCAAATTGGATCGAGACGGGGCCTTTAGCTTCTGCGATTTCCTTTAGCGAAAGGTTTTGGGTCTTGTCGCGGGTATGCAGCCTGCTCGCTCCCCTGCCGCCCAAATTAGGCTTTCGTGTGTCTTTGCCTGCAAAATCAAATGAGTGATAAAGTCATAAAAATTCAAGGCAAGCAAGTTCAATATATGTACCAAATTTATGCTTGTATTACAATAATCTAGAAATTCTTACCTCGGTTAACGAAGCAACCCCCGCAACCGGTGGGTACATGGGGTGGAGGGGGACGATCCTCACCGCCACCGTCACCGCCGTGGGACCGTGCAACATCTGCTAACGACATCTATATAAGTACAATTAGCATAACATATAAAAATTCATGAACAAAATAATATAAGCATGCACACATATAAATGCATACATATCCAAATAAATATACACATTTAAACAATCCACAACAATTTCATTCATTCATTCAAATATATAAGTGTATTTTGCAAGTTACAACTCAAGATCAATCTTCTTCTTCACTAGAATAAACTTTCGCAACACCATCATCATCAACATTCATGAGGTCTTCAACATCAGAATCTGCTAAATCATGAGGAAGGGCGTCTTCATCATCAGTAATATCATCGTCTTCGTCAGGAACATCAATGATATCTGGCGGTGCGTCAACCACCGTTGATTGATCATCTATATAGCAGTCGCATTATCCAAGTCATTCAAACTAGTAGAAAGTGGGAGATCAGATGAGTTGTCAAAATGTATAATATCAGGATCTCACTCAACTCACATACACCCCGTCAGAAAACTTTTTATGATTAACATGTTCGACGACCTTCCAGTGTGGTTTGGCCTTATCTTCAATAAGAAGACTTGTTTTGGACATTGTGTACAGAATGGATTTTCTATCTTTAAACGCCTCACGACCGCAGTCGATTTGGTCAAGTATGTTTCATAAGGACAAGTTTGTTAGACTTACGTCCTATGTTTACTAGTGTCGAACCACTTAACTCGAACTACGCAACTTTGAACAACAATACTTAAACTCTGAGATTTTATGAAGCCTTGACCATAATACATTTCTCGTCAAGGCCCAGCGAACAAAAGAGCAGTCCCCAAACTGAGGAATTTCTGAAATTTAATTTCTAATAAAGCTTATTTTCGTACGAGTTTTCTATAGATGATAAATTCAACGGAGATTTTCCAAATTAATCACTAAATTCCAAGAATCCTAACACATATACATTTAATGAAGGAACAAACATCAAATTATATCAAATTATCAATATAAGGAGTGTTAGGATTTGCGTTTTACAATGTCAAAGAGTGTTTGGATTTGCGTTTTACACTAGCAATCACAATAAACATTACCCAGCGACATGTCACTGGGGAAACAAATAAAAAAGAAGGACAAGATAAAAAAAATAACATACTGTTGACTCGGCTGCTTGTGGACTCGGTTGCTTGTGGACTCGGCTGCTTCTCGACTCGACTTGGCCGCTCGTCGACTCGGCCGCTCGTCGACTCGGCCGCTCGTCGACTCGGCTTTGACTCGGCTGCTTCTCGCCAAACTTTCCAAAACAAAAACGAAAAAAAAATTCAGAAACATCTAACACACATATTAAACAGTTTTTTATAATTAACAAAAACAAAAACCAAAATCAAAAATTATAATTATAATCAAAAACGAATTATAATTAACCTATTTTACCAAAAACGAATTATAATTAGAATTATGATTTAGAGGGTTTAGAAGTATAAGAATTATGATTTAGAGGGCTTCGAATTATGGTGGTGGCTGGTATATATGTGCTCGTGGTGCTAAGTTACGTGTTGAAAGTGGGTGGTGGGTGCTATGGTGTGAGTTGTGAAGGGTGGGTTTATGCTTGGTAGATGTGGAGGAGGTGGTTTATGTAATTCTATTTGGTGGTGGATGGTGCTGCAAAAATCGTCAATGAGTGGTTGGGTTAGTAATTTTTTTACTGTTTTTGTTAGAAGATGAAAACTCAGATTTCTTTAAGTACCAACAATCCTCTGGCGATTTCCGCTACATGTCCTCGGGGGAAAACCACAACTTTGTCGTTTAGCTAAAAATGGCGCCATAACGAAAATATTGGAAGGTCTTTTGCAAAAAATAAACATGGTTTCCCCGGCGACATGTCGCCGGGGAAAGTTTTATTAAAAAATTATTAAGTTTTATTAAAAAATTATAAAGTTTTATTAATATATCAAAACTATATTTTTTATTTTTTTTAGAGTTTTTAATAATTAATATTTAAAAATATATTATTTAAAATTATTTTTATAAGATATATAATTATTATTTACAATTTTTTTATAAAATATATAATCGGTTCGTTTGGCTGGTTCGTTCCGGTTTCTCGTTCGTAAAAATATATTTATATTTAAAAATTAATTTTTATAAAATATATAATTATTATTTACAATTTTTTTTTATAAAATATATAATCGGTTCGTTTCGGCTGGGTCGGTCCGGTTTCTCGGTTCGTACCGGGCCGGTTCTAAAACATATATATATTTAAAATTATTTTTTATAAAGAAATATAATTAATATTACAATTATTTTTTAATAAAATAATATAATCTTGTTCATTTCGGTCTGGGTCGGTCCGGTTTCATCGGTTCTTTCGGTCCGTTTTTTTTTGTTTTATTCCCCGTAAAAAGAAAAATATAATTATTATTTAAAATTTATTTTTTTATAAATAGTACTCCGTATTTTTTTATCAACGGATGATGTCGATATGGTATGGTAAAACATTAGGAGGTTCAACGGATGAGTCGATATTTATGGTTAAACATTAGACTTCAACGTAGAGTCGATATGAAAGTTATACCATAGAGGTTCAACAGATGAGTCAGATATGGTATGTTATACATTAAGGTTCAACGGATGATCGATATGTTATGGTTATACATTAGACGTCCAACGGATGAGTCGATATGGTATGGTTATAACATTAGGTTCAACGGATGAGTCGATATGTAATGTTTAGTACATTAGACGTTCAACGGATGAGTCGATATGGTATGGTTATACATTAGACGTTCAACGGATGAGTCGATATGTTATGGTTATACATTAGAACAGTTCACGGTGAGTCGATATGTATGGTTATATATTAGAGGTTCAACAGATAAGTCGATATGGTATGGTTATACATTAGAGAGTTCAACGATGAGGTCGATATGTTATAGGTTATACATTAGAGGCTTCAACGGATGATTCGATATGTGTAATGGCTATCAGTTAAGGTTCAACTATGAGACGATATGTTTATGGTTATACATTAGAGGGTTTCAACGGATGGGTCGATATGTTTATGGTAATACATTAGAGGTTCAAACGGATGAGTCGATATGGATATGATATACATGAGAGGTTCAACGATGAGTCGATATGTTATGTGTTATAAAGTTAGACTATCAACGGATGATTCGATATGGTATTGGTTAACATTAGACGTCCAAACGGATGAGTCGAATGTTATGGTTATACATTAAGACGTTCAACAGATGATCGATATGGTATGGTTATACATTAAAAGTATCAACGGATGATCGAAATGGGTATGTGTTATACATATAAAAGTTCAACGATGAGTCCGATATGTTCAATGGTTTAACATTAGAGGTTCAACGGATTGAGTCGTATGGTATGGTTAGACATAGAGGTTCAAGCTGATGAGTCCGATATGGTATGGTTATACATTAGACGTTCAACGGATGAGTCGATATGTTATGGTTATACATTAGACGTTCAACGGATGAGTCCGATATGTTTTGGTTATACATTAGACTGTCAACGGATGAGTCGATATGTTATGGTTATACATTAGACGTTCAATGGATGAGTCGATATGGTATCCGTTGTACACATTAGATTCATTGTATATTTAGTATTCTAAGTACTCTTGTAAGGATACTAAATACTCTTGTAGCATTTCTAAACCAAAATCCATGTCTATTTAAGAAATTCAAGTACTCCGTATTCATTCCTAAATAGCTCTCATGCACAATTAATTGTGTTGTGGGATACAAGACATGTTACACAATTGAATATTTTTATATCTTCATACTGTGTAAATAGTTGTCTGCATAATTGATTGTGTTGTGGGATACAAGACATGTTACACAATTAAATATTTTATATATCTTCATACTGTGAACACATAGTTGAGTCCTTGCACAATTGAAATGTGGTAATATTTAAAGGGTTGGTAAGGGGCTTTCAAAGTGGGGTGTATAGCAACTTGTATTCTTAGTGGAATGTTGTATATATAAGGGTTGTGAACAAGGACAAGTCAATTGAGTACTTGCAAGAGCTAGTACAGAGAGACGAGGAGATGGTTCAAAAGTTGCAGGCCTTGAAAAGGGAGGTAGAGGAGAGGGCTGATGAGAAGTTGCTTTTCATTGAAAAGTTGAAGGGGAATGTGCCCTTGATTAGAGGCATGATTTTAAAATTCACAACAGTTCTGAATAGTTTCTCATCGATTCTGTGTTAAATACTTTCAACTCGTTACTTGGCTCGTTATGTCTTTCCGAAATTCTGTAGTGCTATTTGTTAACTGGTCTTTACGAATGCTCACAGGTATGTATTTGGAGTGACACGTGCCTTGACTCGAAGAATTTTTTACATACTATTGTTAACATATGAAAGGATTATTAAGTGGAAAGAACACAATTACCAAATTATTATTTACTATGTCTTCTCTTAGATTTTCATTTAAAACAAAAAAAAGGTGGGGGGTTTTTTTTTTTTGAACTTGTAATTGTGTGCATATAAAACACCGCAACCGCACCGCATTTTGCGGTTTTATTTTTTCTTAAAACCGATCCACCGGTTTTGGCCGTGGTGCGGTTTTTGTGGTGCGGGTTTTTGCGGATTTTGCGGTGTTGCGGTTTGCGGTGCGGTTTCTGCTCACCCCTAATCATCCCCACAAGTTTCCCTCCAATATTTTTGAGTATTTTACTTTACCTTCCCACGGATCGCACATCAAGATGCCATCTGAACCGTCTATTAGTTTCACATATATCAATCAGTGTATGGCCAAGATTTATCTCAAAGAAGCACAAATAACCTCAAACTAACACAAATACCCATTGTGTAAAAGAGAGCCTCTTTTTATATTACTCCTATATATGTCATACATTTCATCTAACAACCACACCAAACACACATTTCTTCTAACCTGAAACACTCTCCAGCTTAAGCTTATGTACCATACAACCAGAAATTTGCCATTAGTTATTTCGACATGTCGCTCTTTCTATCTTGACAAAGGTGTTGTTCTACGTGGGTTAAGATTACCTCATAATGGATACATAAGGTTAATATAAGTGTTGTAAACGCTCATTATTATATTTATGTTTTATATTATTAAAACAAAGAGAGTTTTTTTCAACCCGTAGTGTTTGCCTTTGTATTTGTGCAAGAATATAAATACCAACATGTCTGTTAAAACTGTAAAGGCTATACTAAGCATTTCCTAAAGTAATCTCTAGTAACCTTCACTGGTTTCATGTAAATGAAAATTACTAATGGTGGTAGAGACTCATCTTGTATCTGTAATTAATGGTGTTAGGGTGACTTACAATTTAAGTGATTTAACCGATCGAGTCAAAGCCTTGGATAGCTTGGCTAATGGAATAAAAAACATATATGTGGTAAATTAACATATTTCAGCACCCTTTGTTCTTATTAGCTAGCATAATTAATTACTTGCCTTTTCATATCCAATCTTTTTTTGTTATTTTAGAAGCCTCATATTATGGAAAATGGAGACCACTTTGTTGCCATCATCAAGGTCTCCACAAGACTTTTGCTTATTTTTTTTCTTGATTTTATCTTTTTTTATTATATTTTTTGTATTAAATCAGTGTTTAACTTGAAATTCCACAGCAAACAAGGACATATACAGGAATTTGACGTGAAGTTGTCGATCGCTGTATGACCTTGTCTTCGTATGAGATGAACAAGCTGGAGCAATGTAAATTCAAGTGTGTCGAAGCTCTTACTCTTGGATTTAATCAGGAAGTTGTTGTTACCCCTTATATCATTTGTTTATATGAGATGAACAACACATACGAAGGATTTCAATGTTTTAAAGCAACAAATTTTTGGCCGTTTAAGCCCGACTGGGCCACAGTTGTTAGGGGTTCATGGTAATGTAACCATATTCCAGTTGTTACATTATTATTGGTATAGATTGAAGCGCAATTTGTATACAATTTATACTTCATTATCAGAATGTTTCTTCATAGCTTGCTTAGATTTGTGGTTGAGTGGGCTATTTATTTTGTTATTTCAATCTGTTCAAAAGAAATTTGCACAAACAGGATCACGAGAATATGAGATACTGGTGGTATTTGGTTTATTTCACTTTGTATGATAATTATAGTGGTTGATTAACATTTAGCTATATGTTGGAATTGAAGAAAAATATGTTTTAGCATGTGACATTCAAGTAAGAATTCAGAAGTTATTGTATAAAAGTCGGCCAGTAGTCACCGGCCAATGACATTTGTTTATTAAGTATGTACTGCAATAATGTAACGTGGATTAGTAGGCCCAAAATGTCGGAAACCATGGTTACAAACAAGGGGGCAAGCTCAAATAGGATTGACCATTAGTTTTGGGTTGTTGTACTGTACATGTATCTAGCTCAAAGTCGTGTACATTTTATCCTGCAAACTCTACATTTGAACTCAAAATTACTTCATTATAAACCTTGTAGTTAAGCATTGCTTTTTTTATTTGTGTTCAATAAGAAATCTGTCTGATTATAATTCTAATAGTCATTCCGGGTATGTAAGAAAGTTAAAAGGTTAAAAAAATAAATTTTCTTTATCGTCATAGGTCATAACATCAATATCGCCTGAGGGGGGGGAAAAAAATGACTCGCGTGCGGCGAAGCAATATCAATGCATGGTTATGCGTTTATAACACTCGTGTTACAACGCCACACTGGTGTTATGGGTCGTTGTTATCAACATCACGATGGCAGCTATCGAACAAGTTTTATTTCGGTTTAACTCGGTTTGACGGGTTCTTCCGGTTCGACGTTTTTTACGACCACACTCAATAGTCAAACATAGAACCAGTTTATAGCTCTTATGTTCAAGTTCATATAGAAACAAAAATAGTACATTGACAAAGTATTTAATTTGTACTGTATCATTTACACATTATATGTTCACGCAACAATATAATAATTTTGTTCCATGTTTCTAGGCTTTCACCACAATAGATCTTTTTACACCAAACATATACCAACCCTCTTTACAATGTATTTCCAAATTTCAAAGGGCTCAATAGTTACACATATGAAAAAGTGAAGTAGTTTGAGGTACGCATCGGTCCGAAATTAAGCTTCATTTTGGGTCCGTAATTCCCGTTCAATCTAATAAGGTTGAAGCAGAGGGTGGTGGTGGTGGTGAAGAGGTTGAAAAAGATATGTGTGAAAGTGTGTACGTGTGTTTAATGTCTTATAGGGTCTTTAGACACGAAATGACGAAAAGACGAAAAAACCCTTGAAGTTAACTAGTTTTTTAAGGAGTGTTGGCGACTACGGATGCAAGATCCCGAGAACTGTATTCACAATTCACCCAGGACCAACGGTGTAATTTACCCTTAAAATAAACTGTTTTAGAAAAGCAAATTAGATCATCTATATCTTATCCAATAATAACCAGATAAGAAGTATAAATCAGTTATAGACATTTACACAAATGTGCATGCTATTAAACACTTACAATTAACCAAGGATATCAACATGCTCATAAACTACTTACAACGTATTTTCAGATTTGACCGATATGCTAAATTATAACACCACGACTATAATTTGGTTTGTTCTAGGACATGATTCTAGTTATGGTTTTGGTTCTTGGTAGCTGGCTAACTACTAGCCTAAATTTCTTATTTTCAATACTACCTCAACATTTAACTTGTTCAGAGGAGTTTGCAGAAGTGCTTTTAACTCTGCCACATAATAATTGTTGCAAGAAAATGGAATGTGGTCATTTTTTTTTTGGGAAGAAGGTTTTTACAAAAATGGTGATGTTTGGGTGTTTTTTTAGTCGGTGTTTGCTCAAATGTTGTTGCAGTTGCAGCTTCTTTGATTGGCTGCTCTATTTTAACTGCTCCCTTCAATTATCTTGGCGTGAAGGTTGTTGGGATTTGATAATCAGTTAACCAATTATCACTACGAGTACGCAGCGGATATGGATATAGTTTGGTTCATGTAATTAACACACAATAAATAAACAAAGAAGGAACATGAAAAGTAAATAGAATACTAACCCTCGAAGTCAACAGCAAATGTTATGAAACTAGTGACTAAATTGTCACCTCTACGGTTGCTCACACAACACGTCGAACAAGCACGTCACGATGCTAGTCGTTACTTCACGTCTCTCAAACACCAAGTGTTTACTTTTTGTTTCGTCGTGGGGGCTCGTACCCAGTCTGCTACAACAAAAGGTGAATAGCACAACCATTGACTACAAATCATTTGGTGTACAACATTCCGGTTGAATAAGCGATTTAAGTCAAAACATCACCATGCATAGTAATTTACAGGATATCACTCATACGTATACATTAGATTTATATAATAAGGGTTTTTGCCTTTGTTTAAAGTAAGAGAAACAAATGAATTAAGATGTTTTTGTATTCGATGTTTAGACGAGTAATTTTCTGTGATGTATGTGTCATCCATAATGACTTAGGGGTGAGGGGTTTATATACCCTTCAAGCCCTAATCATGATAGAATTAGGAAACCTCTTTTTCATCCTTATCACAACTCTCCTTTACCCTTATCTCCAAGAACCAACGAAACATAGACATCTCTAAAATCCTTCATGGCTGGCTACAACACTTAGGCACCCATATATATCATGTCTTGTCATTTTAGGTCCTTTGGTTTACAATAGAAACATACGTGAAGTATTAAACGCACTCTAAGTGTCTTAACGTGTGTGCCCCCAATAGGCTCACACATTTCTAGTCGTATATTGCTAATCCAACTAACATATTCCAACAGCTCCCACTTGGGAGTTGGAGTAGCAGACTGCCCATATACTAACGACGAAAACGTCTAGCAACACTCACATTCGTTTTTAAAACTAGAAATGTCTGAGATCAAGTTTTCTTAACATCTCAGTATTCATGGTTAGATTGTCTCTTGCTATAATCATCCCTTTGTTCAGATACCGTTAAACCATGGATATAGATCCTAACTCATTCCATATAGTTTAACCATTTAGATTCTCGTTCTAGAACTTAATACAGATATACCAAATGTAATCAAGAATCATCTTGCATTACCCTTTGGGTGCGGCCACACAATTATCTGATTAATTCTGGAGAGGCGCCAATGGTATCATACTGCACATCAAGTGGAGGAACAAATTCTTTGTTGAATACAAGTGTTGTGAATGCTGCTTCACATCACTTCCAATTAAATAGCCTTTATAACTACCATTTTCAGGTTAGCGTTTGACTTAGAATTAAAAAGTGATATCCACACATACCAGAACTTGTTTGTATTCTCAAGTCTAAGGATGACTTAACTAACCATTTTCCAATATTTTACTCATGACTAAGGATCCAAAAGTAAATATTCGGAGGTTGGGGTGTCCAATATGCATCCCTTGTGAATAACATGTGAGTTTGGCGGGAACCATCCATATATTCAAAGAATAATAGACCAACACTTAACATTTTGTCTTTTGTAACAATATTCCCATACTGTTAACCGACAATGGACATATTTAGAATGATAAAATCATTCAAGGATTAAACATGCAAATATAGGATAACAATTATTATATGTATGAATATAAATACTCACTATCTTTATTCATCGAAGTAAAAATTGTCCTTACAACCCAATTAGCCAAATGACTAAAAACAGATAAGGCATGAAACTAATTAAGCAAGTTGAAGGTCCAATGTTTTCTAACATTCTCAACTACTTCTTTACAAGATAGCTAAATAGTTATCTGAGTAAACTTTCCGAATACTTGTTTCAAATTCACAAATTGTGAAGAATTTGAACGATATGATGAGTGTCGTATGTATATTTGCATACTATTGCAAGAATCATAGTATGAAAATGTGACAATACCTTTTATGAGGTATTTTCAGTCACCCACATACTTATCTCAGACAATCATCTTTACAGTTTCTTAAAATGCAAAGTATTCTTATTCTTTAATGTGTATTGCAATTATGGACATCTAAATCGAGCATATCTAGTTAAACAAAAAGAAAAAAAAAAAAAAAAAAAATAAAAAAAACAGATTTATCATAAATGATGAAATCCTACTATAACTAGATTTGATTATTCTCTAGCATCATGTGTACACAAACAACACTATGCCTTATATAATTCGTAAACATTTGTTTTAACAGTCATCTAAATCACTCTTAATTAGATACTTTTATCAGTCATCTAAACACTCTCAATTAGATACTGTTGTTGTTAGCTCATCTTGCTCTTGTGCAAAAGTAACAACCAGTCTCATACACAATATAAGATATACATGATGAATCCTTTGTTAAAACACAAGGTTTCCATCCATGTATTAAATTATCTCAAGTGAAATATATCATTTAAGACTTGCTTCAATGATGTATTGCATTGTGTTGGACTTAATTTCCGCATATGTTTATTTCATTCATTCCAATGTCGTATGTTTAATTTCCTAAAATTTACAAGTGAAGTTTCATTCCAACCTCAAGGACCAACATCTATCTTAGATGGAATGATACCTTCAATATGTTACACAACATATGAATTTGAAGGAAAACATAGTGCTCCCACTTGATGTCAGGTGTACTCAGGAGTTATCTTATTTTAATCAAAAATCATATTCTGATTAAACTTAAGATCTCAGCTCCTAGATGCATGATCCAATCCACACTTGGATTCTATTATCTTGTATACTTTATAAAGATTATTTTAAACTCATAACCTTTTGATTACACACCGTCCTCGCAAAAGGTAATCATAAAGAAAAGAGTTATAAAACTTAATTGTCATAAAACAAATATAGACTCATAACCCTTTTGATTACACATCGTCCTCGCAAGGTAATCATTAAGGAAAGAGTTATGATCCTTAATTCTCCATATGACAGATTTCAAGAAATCTGTATGACAATTAGTTATCTTTATATAATTAATGCGTGTAGAAAAGAAAGATTTAATCATAGTCAATTTCTTGAGTAAGATTAAAAACTCTTGTCATCAGTCAGGCATTAATATGTATACAATCTTGTCCTTATGAGCCCTTCAAAAGAAACTCATTCTCACCTCATATTTTACTGTTTGGTGAAAGACCAATCAATCTCAAAACATTGATTGTCTTTTAAGGATTGCATCTTTTCATTCATAGTTCTAAGATATTTATCAGATTCAAGATGTGATAATTCATCTTATTAGTTAGCAGGTTAATAATGACCCTTTAACTAATATTCCTCAGCATTGATATAAAAATATCACTCCATTGATGAGGCATCCTTACAGATTTATGAATGAGAGTTACATTATACTTTGGTTCGACATTTTTCAGCTAAACATTATTATGACATCAACAGTGCATTCAGAAGGTTTATGTATTTTTGTTCTTGAATATTTTTAAGATCTATAGATGCTCCCACTTACTTTTGTAAGAAGAGACACTTCTCTAAATACTAAGTATTTAAGCAACAATAAATTGTTCTTAATTGGGACAACAAAATACATTTTATAGTTCTCATCTCTAGCTTGTTAATAATATGCTTCATAAGATATTAACAAATTTCAGAACATAAATCAAGACATAATGGGATTCATCCCTAATAGATGATGTCTTGAATACCTTCTAGGTTAAAACTATATTGAGTGCATCCATGACACACGCAAATTTCTAACCTTGATAGGATTTGGAGTTAAGTAATAAAGTTATCAAAAACCAAACAATATGAATATAGTTTTGTTTCACACATTAGACATTACCATGATATGTGGTATTCTATGAGTATTGAAAGATTGTGATACTCTATCATAATTCCATAGATAACTTAATTCTCTATCAGAAATCAAATGATATGAATACAGTTTGTTTCAACACATTTAGACATACCATAATAATGTGGTATTCTATACGTATTAGAATTGTGAGACTACATCAGAATTCCTTAGATAACTTAATTCTCTTTGAATCAAATACTTGTCAATAGGGTCGAGCTATATTGAATACAAAGTATTATAAAACCATGTGCATGCTATAACGTATATTTTTTTGAATAGTATAATAACTTTATGTTCATGTGTTTCAAAAAAACATAACATGTCAAGTATACGTTACAAGTCATTGAATAATTCAAGGACATCATGTTTATGTGTTAACAAGAAGACATAACAATTTTACTACTTACTTTATGTTATGAGACATTGATAAATTCAAGTACATTATAATTATGTCTTAACAAGAAAACATAATTATAATAACTAAAGTAATTATGAACGCAAACTCTTGAGTTTAATAGTAATTTCAAGTTAATTTCATACTTCATAATTATGATCTTATAATCGAACCATAATTATATTGACTTAAGCATATAGTCAATGAGGTGAAGTAGCTTTAAATTATATCTTGACATTTAAATGTAATAGGCCAACAAACATCATGTATGTTTAAGTCCTAGTGGATTTATTAGCTTTCTTACCTTGCGGTCAAGAGAAACCAATAATCATATTGTTATATGTTGTTCCTTGCACACACTTAAGATTTCTCCCACTTGTGTACGGGACAACATTATTTAAAACAATACGAGAAGCGCTCGTTTGTATAAACAATATGATAGTGTCATAGATATTACAAGTAGATTTCAAACCATAATGTTTAATAAGGAATTGTGGATTATTATTCTATAGATAATGTTTCAGAAAGCAACATCAGAAAGGCAACATGTTATCTTATAAAATAAAATGCAATTTTCCTTAAAACCATGGTCGTTCATATTCGGAAAGTAATGAATTATTTCAAAGCAAGCTAGAAATAATATGGGCAACTAACAAGGAAATAAATCTTGTAGCTCCCACTGAATTTGACAACCTCACATGAATGTCTTTTCAGTAGTAAAACGCAAAGCCCCCACTGGTTTTGTCAACATTGTAAGTGTTACTCACCAGTATAAAGCAAATAGCGATTTATTTACTTTCCTACTCTCTTAAAATGCCTACAAGTAACAATGTACTTAGGTATTGAACAGAGTATATGAAGTTCTACTTATGTAGATGAGGGACTAGCCATCCATGCTCTCATTAACTTGAACTTTTTAGCATGCAATTCCTCCTTAATCAGTCTGCCTAGCCACAAGGGTGTTTAGCACTATAAGGAATGAATTGAGTTCAATAAAAATACCTAGAAGACCTGCTAGTAATTTTCTTTACTCGTTGCGGTTTAAACTCGTACATCGTGACAAGTGCAAGATGTCATTATTTTGGTAGCTATAGACAAAATGTACTCTAGTTACACAAAATATTTTATCTTTCAAAGATTTCAGAACCGGAAAAGGGTAATGAAAGATTGAAAGTGAGTTTAATTATAACCCTATCTTATTCTTGTCAACCAATGAGAAGAGATAAGAGTAAGTCTCACTATTTCTTACCAGGAAAAGAGACTATGTTTGTCTTTTAAGAAAAACAAACTTTCGTTTACGAATTATGTTTCAATAACACAATTAATCAGAACATAGAAAGTTCAATTTAGTATTTTCGATAATTAAATTATTAAAAGAATTAACTACCCAATTAATTACTAATAAGACTAAGATCCAACTTGACCTCTCGCTTATTATCGGAGGGCTGACCAGCGTGTAAACAAATAGGTCAAGAGGTAAGCGGCGTGCGTTAATTGCATTTAAATGAAACTCTTAGATTTATGAGACTTATGACATTAGTAACTCGCATAGTAATGTCAAGTGCATATTTTGTCTCATCTTATGCCTCGGGTCCGAGGTCTAACCAGGTAACTCGATTTAAGTCGACCAAAAAAGAATGTGTGAAAATTGACAAAGGTCTGACCAATGGAAAAAATTCGCCATGGGTTGGAAAGGCCCTGAGGTCTGACCAGAGAAGTCAATCCAAATGCACGTGTTCTTAATTTGGCTGGCATAGACTTAAAATTTCACATAAGGTATACACATAAATCTTTACAAAATATGTGACAAAAACGTATACAAGAAGCATGCAAAACATCGTGTAGCACAAGTTAAGAAAAACATTTTTTTAACCTTTTAATCTAGACATCATTTCGTCAAGAGTTCACAGTAGCTCCATTATGGACGCCCAAAGAAGCGGAGAAACAGGTCAGCGCGAAGCTTATTAAAAACCTGACTTCTTTAGGGTAGCCTTAGCAAACCCGCCTTAAACTTCTCTTTAAGTTTGTTCAAAATGGGTGAGTTGTATATCTAATTGACTAATGATGCATAAAATGTTAAGAAACACCCTTTGTTAACATTAGTTTTATATGTGCTAATATCACGGGAATGATTACAAATTGATCCAACCCTATATTGTACTACTACATGTATCCGAAAACACAAGTTCTTCCAATAATTCCCTCATATGCCGAAACATGTAGTGGGGCGGGAGAAGATTAAAGATCAATTTAACCCTAGAAGTACACTAAAGCCATTGTCAATTAAGCCATGCTGCAGTAGTGATTCATCATATGATAAAAGCATATAAAAACAAAAATTACACAAGAAATCAAATTTCATAGTTTAATGTCCGTAAAATTTTTGAACCAAAAACACCCCGTTATCGCAATAACACATAACAGGTACCACAATGGAAGTATGCTTACGTGTATAATAACATGACATGTTCATCCCAAATTCCTCTATAATATTAGTCCTATATTTAGAGTTTTCATAAAGCCATTTTGCAAATATTGAGTAGTCACATGGCATATCACATATAAGCAAATAAAACAGACAGAAAGATGGAGTAGAAGTGAAGATAGACTCTTATATTGAAAGCAGTAATCATGTAATGCCTCGAGTTCTCAAAAGAGTCTTCCCCAAATGGAGAACCAAAAGACTATCACTAGTGTTTTCTGCTAAAGTGCTAGATCGGCCCACATCCATCATATAACATAAATTGCGTGAGTCCTTAAAGGCGAGAATAAAGACTAGAAATTATTAATATGGCAGCTTAATTAACTTTTAATTTTAATCTATTCTTCTTATTAACAAGTAACATAGGTTCAGATTCTAGGTCTTTATTTATTTTTTATGGCAATAATTGCATGTTGTTGCTATAATTTTCCAATAAAACAATAAATAAAACGTTTTCTCATGCAGCCCTAGCGTGTATTATTAGTGTGTAACCCATAAACACCAAACGAGTTGACTCGTGATGTCATTATTGGGATTTTATAAACTTGTTAACCATTCACTACGAGTACGCACGGTATGTGGATCTAGTTGGCAATATTATTAACACACTATAAGCATAAAGAAAACTAACCTTTTTGATTAAAGTCTGAACCAATAAAACTCCAATCAACGAATCTAAAACCCTTTGAACTAGTGGTTAAGTTACCAACCTTATGGTTGCCTCACACAACAACACACGTCAAACAAGTAACGCTAACGATGCCTAGTCGTTACTTCACGTATCTCATACAACAAGTGTTTTGATCTTTCTTCAAAACTAACCGAATACTCGTATACGTTCGATTAATTAATGAATGAAAGAAAGAAAAATAAACCAAATATTATTTACAATATTTGATTCTATCTTGTACGAATAGGAAAGCAAATCACACTTGTATTATCCTCCTTTCTGTCTTTAAAGTTGACTAAGGAAAAACAAATTGCTTTAAATGTTTTGTTTTATGTGTCGTATATTTAATGTGGAAGAGTGAATCGAATCCCACAATGAGGGAGATGTAGGATGTATGTATAAGTATAACAATCGTAGTCAAAAACTTGTTTCCTTACTCCCATTTATTTGTCTAGCAATCTCACTCTTTTTCAAAACCGACACTGAAATCCCCCCCCCAGATCCTTTCTAAAACAAACAACTATAGGGAGAAGGGGGACAGGAGTTTTCATTTTTCCGACTTTTAAGTCCCTCTCTTTTATACTTAACATTAATTAGTAAGTTATAACGATTTAACGGTAAATCCAACAAACGTTTAAATTATTTCGTGAAGCATATTAAACCTTCAATGATAAATACAACATGTATATATATTAAATGTTTAATAAACGTACTCTTCGTGTTTTAATGTGTGTGTGCCCCCAATATGCTCACACATTTCTAGTCATATAGGTGCTAATCCAACTAACATATTCCAACAACGAACAAACTGGGTAAGTGCTTAGTTACACCAATACCTTTATTTTCCATTAAAAACGACAAAAAGACCAAAAACAGACAAAAACTGTCAAATATATGTTTGTTTTGCATTTGTATTGTGCAGGAAACGGATTTCACATAAAAGGACGAAAAACAAAGCCAAAGACGACAAAACCGAGCACGGATTCGAAAGTAGCAAAAAAGTTTCAAAGTCAGGTGAAAAATGTCAACATAAAGTCCAACCCTGTGAAGCTGAAACAGGAAATGTAACTAAGAGGGACCAAAAGTGCCAAGTTTTTAAAGTTTGTGAAGCATGTTGATAAAATACAATGGACTGAATTTCAATTCTAATAAAATAACCTTGAGGGGAGCCAAAACAGCCAAACCCCTCAAGTTATATTAGCCAAGGACTTCCTATGTAATCAACATATATGAGTTGGAGGGCTTAACCTGCCAACTTCTCAAAGATGTACCACACAAGGACGTTTGCTGCAATATCACTTTACACTTTCAGGGGGCAAACTTGCCAATCCCCAAATAAGTTTTATCCTGCCCCATAATCAAACCTGACGAACCCTAATTCTTTCCCGCCAATAAACCCAAGATAACTCACGGGCTTTCTTCCTTACTTTTAACCTGCAACTCCCTCATTACCCAATGGGTAATAGCCCATCCCCCTCTCCACTAAAACCCTAAACCTATCCCACCTTTCCACCATTTTGCAATCCAACAACCATTTTACCAAGGCTAATCCAACTTTGATAACAAATTGAAAAGCACAGGCTTTTTAAGGCTAGGATTGAGTATGGATTCGCCTCACATAACAAGCACAATCCTGTGTGCCTCTCACAAAACAAACACACAAGCTCAAAAGCAATGAAGACCTTCGGCTTATATAAAAGAGAAAAAGACAGAGAAACAAGGAATGTAATAGATGAGTAGTTTAGTTTTAAAAATGTTTTAATTTTATGTCCTTTAAATTATTGTCTTTCAATTCAGCTTTGTACTCAATTTAATATTAATGTAATTTTTTTTTCAAGTTAATTCAAATCCTGTGTGTTAAGCTTTTTAATCTCAAAAATTTACTATGGCTTTCTATCCAAAATCTATTAAGCTTATTTTAAGCTATTACAGTCTGTTTTATTCATTTAATGTTCTCAAAGTAAGGTAAGCACAGTTACTATTTCATTAGAGAAATCACTTGGATTCTCAGCTTTTTATTGGATATTAAGCACAACTGGATGGCTTATGGGGCTTAGTGCTTATTGGTAAGCATAGGATGTGTAATGTGAGTACTTAATCTAAGTTAAAAGCTTGGACATTTGTAAGATTTTCTCTTTCCATTCTCAAGTCCAATTTATAGCTTTTACTATTCCATTAGCTTATCATTGTTTATGTGCTTATTTCTATCTTTTTTATGCTTAAGTTATCTTAGTTATGCTTATTATTCCTAGTTTAATGCTCTTTATAATCTGTGCTAGCTTAAAATTGTAATTTCCTTATTTAAAGGGGTGTTTGGGATAAGCCCCAAAATGGGTCAATTTGGGTATAAATCCCTTTGGGTCAACTTGGCCAGCTTACATTCCCATTTTGTTATTTATAAGGTAGTAAAAGTGAATTGTTTCAAGTTTTACAAGTTTTAAATTTGTTTTTAAGGTTTTTATAAAATACCCTTTGAACCTGTGGTAACACAGTTCACTCAAAGGGCTTAATCTGTTAAGCTTATTGAAGTAGGTTTTAGAGTTTGGTTTTGTGTTTAAAATGGTGTCAAAGTAGAGTAGTTAAAGAATGATTTGTGTTTGCTAAGTGTATTCAAAAAACCTGTCAACTCTTAGGAGTAAAATCTCATAAGTTTTTAATTAGCCTTTTTGATTAAAACTGTTGGTTTTAAAAGATACTCAAAGAGCTTATTTGGATAAGCTTTAGTAAACCTAAGTTGTAGTGCTATTTTGGTGTCATTTGTGTGTGCAAAAAACCAACTAGCCAAAGCCTTAGGAGTCCTTGTGTTTTGCTCAAGTCTGTCAACAATTTTTTTCAAGTTTTTCAAAAGTCAAATTACCTATTTCATTTTGCAAAAATCAGCAGCTTTAAAGAGTTTTTAGAAGCTTAAAATTTGAGCATAAGCTCACCTTAAGCTATGCTCAATCTGTCTTAACTTTATTTTTCATTTTGAGCTTATTTGACAGCTTATTTTAAGCTGTCAAATTGAGCCCATTTTCTTTAGTACATTTGCCCTGGTGCAAAACAGCCAATTGGCACACCCTTTTCTTGGCTTATTTAGGGTGAAAAGCTTAAGCTTTCTACATTTTTAGAAAGCTTATAAGCTCTCCAATAAGCCCCCAAAAGCTCAGCCCTTAAAGTCACCTTTAGGTGGCTTATTTTTAAGCCAAAAGTGAGCTTTTGGCTGTTTTTGACTCTTGTAGGACAGCAGCTTATCCCAGGTTGTTTAAGCTTATTTTTCTTTCTTTATTTTGCTTAATTTAGTCCCTCATTAGCTTATTAGTGATAGTTAAGTCCTCTTTTTAGCTTACTTGCATTTTTATGGCTTTTCAAGTCCAAAATGTCAAAAAAATAAGCCATTTGTGTCCTTAGCTCTTTCTTTTTAGCTCTGTCAGTTTTAGGTGCTTATTTGAGGGCTTATTTGTGTTTCAAAGCAATAAGTCTTTGGGGCTTATTGAAGCTTATTGGCAAGTGTCCAAGGCTGTGGGCCCCACTTGTCCTCAAAAACAGCTTAAGGGGCTTAAATTTAAGCCCCAAAAGTTGTCCCAACTGTTTGCAAAACAGTTATAAGCCCTTTGGCTTATTTCATATTTTCTCTTTGCTTGTTTTTGACTTTAAGCTTTTCATTTGTGCTTATTAGGTTGGTCTTAAGCAATCTTGGGCCCATTAGGCTAGTTGTAGCCTATTTGAGCTTATTTAGTTAAAAATTCTAAGTCTTAGTGTAAATTTAGCTTAATAAGCCATACTGCCAACTTTAAGCCCGTTTTCCAGCTTATTTATAAGCTTGTGTAAAAACTTGTAATTATAAAAAGTGCTTATTTATAAGCACTTTTCAAGTTTGTAAAAAAAATTCAAAAAAAAAATAATAAAAAATAAAAGGGGAAAGTAGGAAGTCGGGGGTGAGCAAGACTCGAACCGCCGACCTCTACCACTCTCAACCCTCTACACACTACACACTCTACCGCTGCGCCCTTGGGTCTTTTCTGTAAGACTCTTGGGCTCTTTGGTATTTAAGTGTGTTTTGGCACTTTAAGCCAATAAGTTGTTCGAGCTTATTTGATAAGCTGTGCGACTTAGCCTATTTTTCCTAGGACCCTTGTCACTTTAGCTATTTTAAGTAAATTTTTCAAAATTTTTTATAAAGTTTTAATATTTTTTATAATTTATTTTCTTTTTAAACTTAAAAAAATCATAAAAAATAAAATATTAATCAGAAAAATATAAATCTTTTTTCTAAAATTTTCTTTTTTCATATATTTTGTTGAAAAAATAAAAAAGTTTCTGTAGGATTAATTTTTCAAAAATTTACTTTTTAAAGAACGGGATTCGTTCCCGTTCTTGTCTTGACTCGTTTTTGGGTCAAACGACCTCCGTTTTTAGTCTAGTTTTTTTTAAACTTCGTTATTTGTCATTTAGAATCTATTTTAGCTTTTAAATTTGTTTTAGGGTTTAATTTGCAAAATTTAGGTTTTTACCCCTCGTTTTTCGTGCCCGTTTTAGGTTTTAAGTTATATAGCTTTCGTTTTTAGGTTTTATTTAATCGTTTTTGCATATTTAACTTGTAGAAATAGAAAACCAATCATACCTTTGTCATATTCAAACATCAATCATCAATCCGTCATTCGATTTTCCATTCAAGCCTCGTTGGGACATAACGACCCGGGAATCATACTTCCGGCTACATTACATATATATTTATTAGTGAATTTTGACTTCTTGCCCTGGTCAAAAGGCAATTGGTTGAGTGTTTTGCTTTAATATATTAGATGTCATATTATTGACGAACCACGTATCCAAAACAAGACTTATTAAGGACAATATATATGTAACTAAGATATCTAGATGTTATAAATTACTATATGTATAGCTATCCCGGACTCTAGATTCTACTTGGCCGTGTCACTAGATCCAGTTGCATGATATGTTGCATACAAAAGTGGCTTAAACACGTGCAATTGATAAAACATAAACAAGCATTCAACGATAAATCAATATATAAAGATAAACAAATACCAAACACAGATCTTCATAAATGGCTAACACCAAGAAAGGTATTAGCACTCAAACTCAAAAATATTACAAAGAGAAATTATTTAGTGCCAATAACACTAACCACGTTAAACGGAATAACCAAAACCTTGCACAAAAAAAAAGTAAAACGATTAACAAAAGTATATGGAATTAACGTTCGTCTATCTATGGAATTGATAATGTTGCTCGACCTCTTCTGCTCTTTTTCTCCTCTGAAAATCGACTTTTATGGTTTAGGTATCGAGAATATGATTTAGCACACTTAAAACTCATTTTTGAGTTTTCTATTTATAAGGTTTGGAAGTCGGTTCGATACGGCGTATCCAAGGATTGGATACGGCGTATTGGGGATTTCTTGGAGTAGGGACCACGCTTGATATCTTCCAGAATATTCACATACTATATCTTGAATACGGCGTATTGAGTATCTCTGGATACGGCGTATTGAGCTTTATTCCTCTGTGGTCTTTGGTGAGTGCAGGCACAGATACGTCGTATCTTCCTTGATGGATACGGCGTATTGGTCTTTAGAATAGTAATCTTCAAAATATCTTTATTTAAGCTCCAGAATGCGCGCCTTTTGCTAACTTTCACCAATTACTCCATAATTACTGCAATTCTCAAATATAAACGATTAAGTAACAATTCTTTGCAATAACTATACAAAATGGGTTAATAACATGGGATAAATGATGCTATAAAATAGACGTTATTTGATGTCATCAAATATCCCCCCACTTGAATCTTACTTGTCCTCAAGTAGCCTTTAGAAGTTTATAAAAATGTATCCCTAAGGATATTTTCTGTTAAAGAACTTATTCGATCAATTACAAGTACACAACCAAACACCTCACAAAATAGGAAGATGAAAACACTCAAATCACTCAACTAATCTATGTGGTAACATGTAACTAATTCGCTTAATTGCTTGGTCGTGACGAGTATTCTATCATAAGATTGGCAAGGAAACACATCTCCACCACTAAAGCCAAGGAGTAACAAGTTTATAAAGGTAAATATGGGTTTTTTATAGAAAGGCTTACGGTTGATCATTCTACAATCTTTCATCAGAAGTACCACTCCAACAAGGCAGCTGAAGCACACATACATGGCCATAACGATGGAATAGACATGTGTGTTCGATCACATCCTCATTCGAATTTAACCAATTGTTAGGATGAATAATTATATAGGGTAGGAACCTTCTAACTTTCACCAAAAGTCATAAACCAACGAGGCAGCTAAGACATGCATACATGGCCGTAATGACGGAATAGACATGCACGCTCGAACAAGTCCTTATTCGCGTAAAACTAGTGGCTAATCATTAGGTGAGAGGGAAGTAAAGTGTTGTTAAATATAAATCAAGAAACAAATATATTAATACTTAAGATACAAGTTGCTAGACACTTTTTTCCCGACCGTTACCATGATTAAGACACAACTACTTACAACGTCTTAATCATCGATCAAAA
This sequence comes from Tanacetum coccineum, assembly GCA_026074375.1. Lineage (NCBI taxonomy): Eukaryota > Viridiplantae > Streptophyta > Magnoliopsida > Asterales > Asteraceae > Tanacetum > Tanacetum coccineum. Next base: position 1,201 of record BQNB010062508.1, on the reverse strand, counting down.
ACAACAACCTAAGTTGGCGTTCCCGTAACGGTCAACTTCCCAATCATCCTAAAACTTTACATACTACTAACACTGCAAGTGGCGAAAGACTTCACTTTGTACAAATTACTCTACATCGTTTTATTTTTTTTTAGACGTATCAACGAATAATCGATCCTTCGTGTATACCTACGAATATGTGCGAAAATGAAATTATAAAACGATTATCTTCAAACTTTCTTTCTCTCTCTTTGTATTTTTCTCATTTTTTTGATTTTTTGGCTAACATTACTTCAAATCTCGGTTTAGTTTCACCATATTCACGATCATAATAATTCCGAATAATTTCATCGATAGTTCCTTCGTTCTTCGATTCACCATTAATTGTGACGGTAGTAAAATCACATGAGCTTTGACTACTAATATACATTCTCATTTGCAATGTGCAAATTTCTAACCGCACCAAAGATAGAAAATGACACAAGACTCAGGAAATACAAACTTTACACTTTAAGCAACTAGCATCTGTAAATTAAACTTAATCTAACAGTGTAGGTTAAGGTGTAAGGGTGTAACGAAACAAATAGTTGGTGTAATTCCTAAAGGATTGGCTCTACGTGTTGTTCTAGTGGATCATTACTCTAAAGATGAGAGTGAAAGGGTTTAACGGGAGGTTAACTAACCGGTGTAGTTAGTTAATAAGCAACATGTATAGGCGATTTGGTTGTAATCCTAAGATTAACAATTTAAACAAGTTACTCCAATTAAATCCATAATACTCATTATTGTGGTCTCGAGTGATATACCAAGCCAAGTTCTAAAGTCTACAACATAACCGACACACTCATATTTTGTGGAATTTGGGTAAACATTTGGAAACGGAAATGTTAAATCATCACAATATCTAACAAGAATTATTGTGTGTGGGTTATGTATCAAGTAATTTTACAAAAGTATGCTTGATTTTTTTTAATTTGAGCATAATTTAAGCATTTTTGTGTGATAATTAGGACAAGTAAACATTCTAATTCCACCCCCCACTTGAATTATACAACGTCCTCGTTGTATATATAAAACATTAAATACGGGAATTTAAAAAGAATTAGAATGAGAAACTCCTCTGATTTTTGCTCGGTAGATTCTCCAATTTGCTTTTATGAGAAAAATCGTGTGTTGAACAGCCGTCTTGAGGTTTCAAGACTCCAACACTTCAAGATTTCCA